>NXFV01000858.1:0-15370 GCA_002803225.1 Gamarada debralockiae | reverse complement strand
TGAATTGAAGCTTTCGAAGCCTATTTTTGGACTAGCGCTATATGCACCTCAGTATCAGGGTTTTCATAACAACAGGCTTAACCCCTACCACTCCCCCACCAGCTGAGAAGTGGCAGAGAAACACCCTAAGGGATACTAAGGTATTCAGTGGAACCCCTAGTACAACTTATTGGTCAGAGCACTCTAGGGCAGTGATATAGAATTTTCACGACCTTGATTCTCGAACCTATATTTACAAAGATACGGGGTTACCTGCCTAATATTTACAAGTTTCGGAACACGCGATTACTATATACCTACTCTTGATATAATACATATACCAGATATATATGTGGATAAAGGTCATGTTGGAGGAAAGTCGCACTAGTGGGCAGGTTGAGTAAGAGTAGAGGAAGGTCGTGGATAGAGAAGGAGAGCAAGGGAAGGGGAGATTTGGGGTCTGCCTTAGTTATGCTACAAGAAGAAGAGTGTTGGGTGTTGAAGTGTCTAGAAGCTTCTAGTATACGGCTGACAAATACAAGTGGCAAATAAGTATAACTAGAACCTTCGGTATGAGTCACACTAGGTGGCAAATACAGGGTTCAAAAGTGTATATATAGAGCACTTCCTACTGTAGAATTAATAGATAATCACTGAAAACCCAACAAAGAGCCTACTACAAGTTTATGTCTCCAATGTCCCTAGGAACATATTCGACTACTTACTATTCTCGACCAGTAAAGTAGAAGCTAGATTTTTGGGTATAGTTCAGTGTCAAGAGGCTGTTGAGGCTTTTTCTGGCCGTGCTACTAGTCTTCGACTTATACAGCACGTTAAAAGGATTAATCAATCAATCAATCAATCAAAAGCAATATCTCTCTTTCGCACGTCTTCTCAGATGCTCGTGTCCGTTTATCTTTATGTTGGTCATAGAGAGCTTTAACATTATCTGGTACGGAAGACTGTTCCTGACTCAGCTGCTTTAGCAGACTTGTAAGCAAGTCTCCAGCCTTCTGTTCATTTCGCGGGCGAAAGTTGCAGTAGATGTAAGTGATTCTGGCTGTAGCATCATTGTGAAATCTGTTACAGAGAAACTTCATCCAGTAGTTAATACAGTTCTTTGAGTAGTTGCTTATTACGTAACTCGACTTCTATCGGATTTTGCTACTACAATTTGTGTAACAGCTACAGGCAGCTGGAGGGCAACAGGAGGGATCACAGTATATCAGTGAAGTAGCAATAGGGGAAGAGAGACAATAGTAGTTGTATTCCTGAGCTTTCGTATGATCTGATTTCCGAAACTCAAGTTTGCCTTTCTTCAAGTAGGGTTGGCAAGCCTTACTTATACTTCACATGGCAGCTATACTGGCTACTAACTCCGATTCGGAGCCCTCCGGGCTCCTGCAGGCTGGGATTACCTCTCTAGGGGTCTGCATAGCCTAGCCTGTTCCTTCGAGGTATAGTGGCCTATTACAATTTGCCCCTTATTCGTCCTATACCAATGTGTAAGTAGCAAGCTCGAGTCGACATTGTATATATTTTACCAAATGACAGAACTTGAAATAATAAACAAAACAACTCACTAATCTGGGCGGCGAAGAGGGCCTACGGATGTCTTATTAGCGAGATTATTCCGGAGAGAGGAGGGACGGGGCAGTCAGGATCGGGAGGAGGAACTTACATATAATCCGAGGATATTTCGCCATGTATCTGAGATGAAGGGGGCAATGAACCTTCTTCTTCCGGTGGATAGAACTGATCATTTTTGGGATAGTCCGTGTCATTGGAGTCATCGTCGGGCCCATCACGACTATGTTGCTCGGCCAACAAGGCGAGGCCAAGCAAGGCTAGATCGGCTGACATAGCGCTGTCATCATCTCCATTGTCCTTCGTCAAAATGGGGAATGGCTCAGAAATACGCAAAGAACCTTTGTAGCCCTTGATTCGTTCGACGGCAACTAGTTCTCGTTCGTTGAGGACAATGGCATGTCGGCACATCCGCTTCCGCATGTAGTAGTTGACCTGGGCCAGAACTTGCCTGAAAGTCTGACGCTTTTCGTCATCTTCAGACTTCCACAGGCCATGGGTCCATTTCATAGCGGGTTTAATGTCGCCTGCAGCATATGGTAGTGCATGAAGCTGCTCAAGGTTGTCGAGATCATAGATCACTAGGTCTGGCCTATTTGCCCCTTGCTTGCAAGCCGGAGAGATGGCTAGATGACAGGATTGGGGCCATTGTTCGTGAATTGCCTGCAGTGCGAGATTGACCCTCCGCAAAGTCGTAAGATGAAGGAAGATCTCAACGTGGAGCTCAGAGGCAAGTTGTAAGTAGGCATCTGGGATTGTTGGTTCAGGACGGAATCGTCGCGGAAGCTGAAGCCTTAATAGATGACCGAACTGCTGAAGAATCCTTTTAGGAATAAATTCATCCCAAGATTCAACCCAATTGATGTCTGTCCATTCCCACTCGCTTGCACGGCTTGTCGTCGTGCCACCACCCAAAATCGAGCTGATGGGGCTTGGATGTGGTAAAGAAAGATATTGCAGGATAGTGATATTTGCCAGCTGTGCCATAATAAAAAGACTCTGGGCCATGCGAAATGAAGTCCAGATAGGTGATACAGCCGCTTTCAACCATTGAAGTGAAATAAGTGACGAGCAAGATAGACAAACGGGAACAATGTTTCACGTGACTGTCAGGAAGTGTGACGGCCAAAGGCATAGTGTCATCGGCGATGGATTTACTATTTCCCGACACGCGACGCCAAAGATCTTCAATTAATTCATTTCGCAACTATGGCAACACCTCTACTATCACAACAGTTATGCCTTCCCCTGGTGTGCGTAGAAAGAGATCCTTTCTGCAGACTTGGACCCACGATATTGACACTGTCAACGGCAACACCAACGCCAACCCTCCTCCCAAACGGCGTTGCAAGAACCATGACCTAGATGGCGAGGCCCCCACAGTCCGAAACCATGTTAAGGATCATTCCACCAAGGGTGTAGCGCACCACCCACACGCTGTGAAAAGTCTGCTGCGCACTGTGCTCTTGCGGGACTGCCCCAGAGCTTCAAAAGCCTCTCCCTCTGGGCTTTGCGAATTTGAGTTCCCTGAGTCACAAATCAGTTTTGTTGATATCATTGGAACTGGAGACCATGCTATTGTCTTTCGCATTATTGCAGGCGGGCGCATTTTCGCTCTCAAAGTAGTGTGTCTTAACCTTGTCTTGCTTTATAATGGCATATACTGATGAACACTCTATAGCACACGTACGTCTACAATACTGTATCTGATCCGACATATCCGAAATCGAACACATTCTTCGACCGCGAATTATCAGCGTACACACAACTTTCACATCTCCAAACTGAGGCAAGCCCTCCAATACCGAAGTGTTACGGATATGTGAATTTGACAAAACCCCCTCAGCGACAAAGCAGGCGGCCTCGACATCTGTTCCGCTCAACAACATACCGACCGGCAGTCTACCTTGACTTTATAAGCCAAAAGACAAAGGCGCAGACGGAAGAGGAAAGGTCAAGCGATAGAGTAGAGGATGATCCACGATGGAGGGAATATTTTCAAAACAAGTCACGAAAATGCATTCTTCGAGGTCTAGTTTTTGAGGAAGTCGCAGGACGCACTTTGTGGTCTACAGATGCATCCAATCGTCTTCTTGCACAGTCTGGCCTAGAAGCTCTTCAATGCATCCACACTGCTGGCGTCTTGCATGGCGATGTAAAGAATGCTCTGAGCAATGTACTTGTCACTGCGATACCGGATAAGCCAAAGGAAGAGCGAATTGTTTGGATTGATTTTAGTATGGCGGAATCCAGCTCAGATATGGATAAGCATACGTTTGCAAAGAAGGCACTTACTGAGATCAAACTTTGGAATCGAATATTTGTAGAGTAAGAAAAGTATATCCTATTATAGCTGCTATGTATTCGAGGGTTTTCATTATTATCGACGCACTTGATGAATGCCAAGTATCCTCTAGCTGCCGATCGAGATTCATATTAGAGATCTTCAACCTCTAAGACAAATGTGGAGTAAATTTCTTTGTGACTTCAAGGTACTTTCTGGAGATTGTTAATAACAAGAAGGGAACCAATTTTCATGACCTCCATGGCTTGCTTTGGCCTTTATCTATTAATCTGCAACTTTGTAATTTCCTTATGATAAACTTTGTATTTGAGATGTAACATTAGAGATTGGAAATGTGCGTCTTAAGTCTCAATATCTCGAACTCGTCTCCTACCCGGTGCGGCCTGTCTATTCAAAAACGCACGCAACCTTAGATATTTCTCTCCTAGCGTCTCCTTTCTGACATCAATTTGGGTGTAGAGGTGAGCTCTCTTGAATATGATTAAGGGCCCTAATCACGTGGACTGCTCTTCAGGCTCTAACGTACGAGCTTGTTAACGTAAAACATAAACCCAGCAAGATAATAGAAAATCCAAAATGTTACTAAATTCCTAATAGTTATCTTTAAGATATGTTGAGAAGCTCATTTCTTTAACTAAATTGAGGGCAACTTTAACTGCGGACCGTCTAACGAATAGTATTCGAAGATTTTCCTGCCCAATGGAACACATCTGGAAATCTGGGCAACTTGATTGTAGTTAATCTATACAACACGGATTTCTGTCCAAGTGGACCTAATTGCTTCGCAGGTTAAAGTAGTATTGATCTAAGTTTCGTTGGTTTACTACTATTATATATTACTCGAAAGCGGCGGCCGAGGAGACGAGAGTGAGGCCAATATAGGTGTTAGCTATTGGTATTGTGTACTAGAAGTATTCAAAAGCAACTCCGTTTTCCATCACAAGAGCATTATGATGCATGATGATTTCCTGGAGAGTATGGTCTTCGCGCTTATGCAGTAGGGGAATCAATTCAACCTCTCTATGGCTTTGAGCCCTTTGAGTTCTAGGAGTTGCAGAGCCTCGAGGTCAGTGCCTTTAACTTCTCTGGAATATTTATCTATGCCTTGCTTAAAAACTATAGTAAGGTAGCGTTAGTGATCAAGGCACTAAAACGATAGATGTAGTGTTAGTTATTGAAGTTGACAGGCAGCAAATCCTGTTCGTGGTCTTGGCTTATATGCTGCCTGAGCCACTAGTGCACGCTTCTCTTCTCCTTACAAGGATATAATGTTGTATATAAGCTGTAATGTATCCGGTATAACTGGTCTTTGACATGCTAAACCGAATGCCCAAAAGCTCTCTGTCACCTTGGCTATTGTGCATTGCTGAATTATAGTGAAAGGATATAATGATGTAAATATTCTGGATCACAGAAAGAGACAAACAAGAGTCTAGTCGAAAGCTGTAAATCTCAGAGCAAACTGCCGCGGACTGATTGTGATGAACTATATAGGGTTAATAGTAGAAAACAAAACGATAAAGACGTTCTGTCAAAAAACAAAAAAAAAAGGCTATCTTTTGGAAACACTAAATAGAACGAAATAGAAGAGCAAAAAAGGCCCTTGGTGACAGCACCGCGGCCCAGAGGGCCAGCTATCAAGGCATTGAACGGGAATGGTCTCCCTTGATTCTATGCTGGAAAGAAGGGTATCGGCGATGGGAGACACTGTTTTATGTTGTTGCTAATTTCTCCCTCTGTAATTCCTCTTCCGTCATCGAGTCTCTTTGGCAAGCGGGTCATCTCGCAGTTTTGGGAATCGTTACGTTGGCACCTCGGTTGTCTTCGTGCTGGTTATAGGCTGAGGCTATCTCCACCCCGCTTGATCGAACAATGGAGAGATGCTGGGGTACTATGTGTCAGTTTTAAGGATTATTTCGACTCAAGTGATTGGGCCACCCTGTTTGAGACGTGCTTCAATGCGATGCTCTAGGGTTTGGCATATCCTCAGCCCTGATCTACTCGAAACCCACGATTTCCCATTTTATCGTAGGCGTATGACAGCGAAGGACAGAGGATGGGATGGAGCCAACCAGTACTTTGATCCTATGGACAATCGTTTTACAGTGGTCTATTTCGCCTCATTGGAAGCTGCACGCGCCAACGATGATGACGGAGGCCTGTGCAGACGTCCAAGTATGAATTCGCGTCTCGAATTCCCTTTTGAGCCCGATTTTCCAAACCGATATCGACCGGTTGGATTTGGTGATTTGATAGAGGAATGGGATAGGATGGAATAGGGTGTGATAAGATGTAGTGAGATGGGATAGGGATGTTATTTTGTATTGAGTATGTTTGTTGGCGTTTAAAATTGATGATTTGAACGGTATTGTGTTGCATTACATCAAAGATTCCAATGATTCTGGTCTCAGTAATTGAGTGCTTTCCCAATTAAATTATAATCACTCAAAGCCTAAGCCAGGGTCGACTCACTACGATCTCTCATTGATTTCAATGGAACTCTGGCGAACTTCGCTGCTCCTTGGTATGATATTGTCTGAGGTCTGACGCGAGTACCGAAACCTTAGAGTAGCACTTTAGAGAATGTTCTTTGACACAGATAAGCAGATTTAAGAATAAATCGGCTGTAGAAGTATTAACCACTAAACTAATCAATGTCAAGTAGTTCGCAGCTATGGCTGCAACACCTCCTGGAAAGCTGCCTAAGCTATTCAGGTGTAACCACGTTGACGAGTCCGGAACTTGGTGCAAGATGACATCGAAGTTTAAGTACAATGTTGATTGGCACAAGGCAAAAATACATCTTATCCCTCAAACAATTACGTTTGGATTTGTTAACTATTTCCTTTTGTATTTTTTCTAAGAGAACATAGTACAGCTATAGCTAGAGTTTGCTGGGAGCCCTAAGTCATTAGTATTTGTTAGTAACTCATTACCGTAAAGAAACCCTTAAAAAAGTCTTTAACCTTAACTATTAATTCCATTACCCTTTAGCCCTTTCTATGCCCACCGCCCCGAGGAGAATCCATCAAGCTTTTTAAATGCTCCGCAGTAGGCACATGATATATCTACTATAGCTAAAGGGTTAGAGGCTTAAAACTTAAAGAAGCGTAAGTGGTATGGGTCTTCTGCGAGCAAGCCGTCTATGCTAGACTATATGGTAAAGCGGTCGCGGAAGGGATATCTCTAAATATAGGCGGCGGACTAGATCACAATCTTTGCGAAATGCTACTTCGAAAAACGCTATGCGGAGATCCTGGCGTAGTGGGGACGGCGGAATGTACGAAACGATTCTGGCTTGTGTTTACTTTACCCCCCAGAATGGGCGGCCCTCGAGCCTCAAAGTATTATAGCGTCTTTCGATTTTAGGGCCTGTCTACGTGGCACAACTCCAAAGCGAGTAGTAGGTACCCCTAATTTTTCTGGAAGCATCCCTGACTACGGCAGATGTACGAGTACCGGGACTATATTACGAATTTGACCCGAGCAGTCGCATGGTATGAATTGTCGTGGCCACGCTCGGGCATTGAGCTTGACGGGCTTTGTCGAATCCGGCCTATTTATCCCCTTTGACAGTTCTTACTTATGTCATTATAGTAATTGTCTTATCCACCTTTACTACGAAGAACATTTAATAAACCTCGACCGGAAAGATTACAAGAAAGACGCGCGGCGATTACGGCAGAATGGTTAATATATACCTCCGAAATGTGACAAACACAATCCTCCGTGCTTATTATAGGTATGATTGCTATCTCTCTTAAGAAATCTAGAACTAGTGAATTGCTAATCAATGTCCTAGCACGCGGCATTGACTACATTTGAGAACTACTGTATTTAATTTGCTATCTACTAGTGCACAAAAGGCCTGCTGGCGACCCCGCCTCCGAAACTATTACTTTAGAAGCGATTTAAATCCTTTGAGTACGACTTACCGATATCTCTTTGCCTAGATTCTACTACTCTAGCTCTAGACGAAACGACCCTGACAGGTAAAGTAACTCCTGTGGGAAAAGTTAGCCGGCCGGAGCTACGCTACCAATTCTGTATTCCGAAGCTATAAGGGTATAAGAGTATTATTGCTTTGTGGCGTCACTTCGTGCACTAGCATGACGATTTAGACAATGTCCGGCGATTAAGCGAAATTCAGTGTACTACAATCTTGTGGAAGTAATATTGGGGAGGAACACAACAATGGTGGCAAGAGAAATGACCCAACTATAGCAAAGCTAACACAGGCCATTGACCTGAACTTTACCTGGGAATTAGTACTTGGATGGAAGCTGTAGCTATAAGGTAGGAGCTAGGTTGGGATTTCATTTGAGTACAATGCTTAGTCATATCTACTGATAAGTGTAAAGCACCAATGAGCTTTGCTTGTACAAGTGCTGCAAATGCTTTGTGACGAATCATTCAGCATGTGATTCTTAGTGCCTCTCATTGATTAGATGCTGCAAGTGCTTCGTAGTCGTTTAGCGTGTGCTTCTTAGTACTTCTAGTTGATTCAACGGTATGGACCTTCTTTTAGATAAGGAGGAAGGTATTGAATCTAGCTGCGAGTTTCATCTGGAGAACTTTATTTCTCTACGCTTTGAGAAGCTACTTGAGTTTCTGGAATCTCTACCTTGTTCTAGGTGGTAGTTTCTTTGTTTCTGGGAGGGTGTGCTTCATAGCTCTAGCAGGCGTAGGATATTCTAGAAGCTGCCGAGCAAAGGAGACATGCTACTTAAAAGAACACAGGTAAGCACCTTTCTCTATCCTTCCTATCCTCAATATCACAACATCACAACACCTAAATCGCAAATCCTTTGCTGTGTCATCAACTATCACATCGAGAAGTCGACTTTTGTTGCAGTGCTGCTACGATGGCAAAATTTCCGGCTGGTCATCTCGTGGATCTACATAAATTCAACAGCTCGGAGCTATGCGAAATGCTTACTGAGTTTGGCCTAGAGATACCTTAGCTATACACCCCTCACTTGTTGAGAGCGCAAGTTTCCCTTTTCAACATAGGTGTCGACGTAACTAATGTCGCTGATGAGTTTTTGGACGAGGTTACTGCTTTGTGCAAGTCATCTACGACTGATCTGAAGAACGACCCTCCCGTTGGCGTGACCTTAACTACTAAATACAAGATGATCGAACAATTCATTTGAAATAGAATTGCCGCATCTGACAGCAAGCTGCCCATGGACGGTAGCAACGCCTCTTAAACAAGCGCTTTACAAACCAATCCCTCTGTCTTGCCCAGCCAATTTGTTCTGCAACAACTCGCCTTGTCTATTTATAGTGATAACGCCCCTCGAATGGATATCCCGCAGAATAATTAGCCTAGATTTTCCAGTTAGTTTGGTTCGCATCTGGACCCTCATCGACCTGTTTCTGTTGACGGTAGCAATACCTCTTGCATGGGCGCTCCGCAGAACAACCAACATGGTTTTCCTGGCTAGTTTGGTCCGCATTAGGTCTCTCGTCAACCTATTTCTGTTGACGGTAGCAGCGGCTCTCGAACGGGCCCCCCGCAGAATAACTAATATGGGTTTCCCGGTCAGTTCGGTTCGTATTAGGTCCCTCGTGAACCTGTTTCCGTCGATGGCAACAACGGCTCTCGAATAGGCACCCTGCAGAAGAACTAACACGGCTTTCACGGCCAGTTCCGTCCCCCGTATGCTCACGAAGCACTCCCGATGGATTTACTTGCCGATTTGAATACATTATCCCTGGGAGACAGCACGGAGAGCTAAAGACAGTCTACTGGCCACAACAATTCTGGATCAAACCAATCCTTAAGGGTGTTACCTACGGACTAAAGCAGCTAAACTCCTCCAATCTCCGACTAGAGCCACTTAGAACCCATAGCCGTTCTCACCCTTGCCCATCCTACCTAGACCCTTCCCTGGCAAAGGACCAAGAGACCGAGGTTTTTACTGCTGCTAGAGCACTTTTAGAAGCCTTCGCTAGTGGCGACCCCGTGCGTGATATTTACCCCTTGAATCGATAGCACTGTACTAACATACTTTTAGGATCTAGCTGTCTTCCGCGATGCTTATAACGCTAGTTATAACTTCTATGTTTAAAGCCAAAAGGAAAACTACTGTGTGATGGAAGTTGTAAAGCAGTATTTAGTTAAATAGGAAACCGCTAAAGTTGTAGATATCAAGCAATCTAACGCCGCTATTAATGTTAGTGATAACATCCTCCGTACTAACATTGGCGTGGTCATCGCTTATATGCAAGAGGCTTTGCGTCAAAATAAAGAGGCTAAGGCAAAGGCAAAGAAGGCCATTGTATCGATTGCTGAAATCAATGCACAAAAGGAGAAGGATATTAACGTCCTTTAGCAGGCTGTAGCAAACCACGAGGATTCAGGCAAGGTATTCTAGCAGTGTGTTGATATTATTGGTACGAGAACCCTAATACTGAGGTGCATATGGCGCTAGTCCAAAATAGGCTTCGTAAGCTTTTAATTCGAAATCTCTACCCATTTGTACAGAGTTCAACCCTTCACATATATCTACAGCATGACATCAGGTCCTCGGCCTTCCCCAGCTCCTCGGAATTCCCCAGTTTTTCGGCCTTCTCCAGCTATTCGGTCTTCCCCAGATATCACCGTACTGTCTAGACCTTTTGGACCTATCAACAGATATGATGACAAACTTGGGCATTGGTAACTAGATGGCCACGCAGTAGGTTCACTTGGGGGTAAAGAATTAGTCTATTGTCATTTAGATCTTAGGGATTATGGATATACATTGTTTTGACCTTGGATAGCCAACTTTATAATCTGGCAATTTTCGTTAAACACTTTCCCTATTGCCCTTGCTTTTTGAAGGGCTCTATTTTGTTGCGATGCTAAACTAACTAGTCCTCCACGAAACATTAGTTCTAATGAGGACTTATGCCATGTAATCCCTCTTTCTCTTCAGTTAAGCACAATTAGCCTCGTGAAGATTTACAAGAATGGACCCTAGGTCAGTATCTTCGAATCTACAAGTGCAATGAGAGCAAGGATTCTAAGACATTAGACGCGGATTAGTTGCAGAAGACTCACTTGATGTGGAGGTTGCACTAGTGAGCACGCCTTGGGTTTATGTTTGATGTCTATGGTAACGTTGATATCCTTTGGCAGTTCCTAGCCTTCTAGGCTGTGGTCCTTCGAGTAGCTTTCAGAAGCTCTTTAGCCTACTTACCAGTCTTTTGGTCCGGCGGTCTGACCCTAGAGATTTTCATCTTTTGTCACGTTCTGGCATCTTCAGCTCTCAGCTCATCTTTCCATCTGAGCTACGAGAAGGTGGGGCTTACCATGAGCACAATCCGCATATTCCTTCTATTGGGATCTATAACTATCTACTACCATTTACGGAGGCGATACAACAAAGGCGTAGAACGCACTCAAAGGGCCACGTTACTCGATGGTGGGGATCTAGAGGCCAACTATGGCACGACACTATCCATTTCACGGGCTAAAAAGCCAAAATCATTGCGGAGAATATTTATACGTTTCCTAGGCCACGTGTGGCCCCACTCTGCTGGACTCCAGTGCTGCCTCCTTGTAAGGGTGCTGTTGGAGTTCCGCTGAGCTCACTCACATCGACAAGGAGACCGCAGAGCTTCAAAAGCGGTGGAGGTACTAGATCTCGCTTACACTGGATGTTCAGGGGGTTGATAGGAGCTTCATCTGTACTTTGAAGTCTCGAGATGATAGTGTTGGCATCCACTGGAGTCACCTCCCTGTCTTCTTACAAATCCTTCTGTAGATCCTGAACATCAGCCATAGCATATGATCTCGCCACAATCTGCATAGATTGTACGAAGGTTAAATAAGACTTCAGGCCTTTGCAATCCGCAAAATGTCAATGGAACTCAACATGCCAAATCAGTATAACTACGCCATCATTGGCGGAGGTCGCATAGGCGTCTCAACCGCTCTCGCAGTATAGAGAGAGTGGCCAAATGCAAAAATCGTACATACAAAGGAGACCGCCAACGTCGAGCTTTCGCAGCGAATCATCACCTAGGTTCACGATGAATGCAACAAGAGCACGTGGGATGATCGTAAAAGGCTCTACAATGGGCTATTAGGAGGGCGTGATCAGCTTGGTGTCAACGGGTCTACAAGCAACAATCCATTCCACAGCGTTGGGCTAGCCTCCGCTGCGGCAGACATCGATATCTTTGTATCAGTCTAGCTAAATAGTATGGCATTAATAAGTAAGACTGGGTAAGTTTGCCAACAAAAACCCCCTTTGCCGCTGTTACGTTCTGCGATTGGTCAATTGGATTATTTTATACTCATAGTCCTTTTAAACAGGTTCTAGAGTGTGTAGAGCGCCACTTGGCGGAGGATAAGGACATCATGCTCGTAGACATTTTGGAGGGCAGGCACAAACAATAGAGGTGGCATATGGACTTTCGCTGTCAGCACCTCAGACCTGGGTCGCCTATGTGGGATGTTTGGGGAGTGTGCGGAATATTTTGGGGACTTGGGCTTTTCGCAGAGCGACTAAGCTAACTATATCGCCAATCATAGTAAATCCAACTTCTTGGCCACTGTTCTCTTCCCTCTTGGGATGCATCTTTACTACCTTTAGTTAGGCTTCTACTTCGTCTATCTACGTTGTTAATTACAAGGCCCCGTATCTTGAAAATGACAGTTCTACGCGACGAATTCGACGAGCGATACAGGGATTCGATACAGCTGGATATCTCCTTAATCGAACTCTAGTTAGACGTCTTGGCTGGAAATCCCTTAAGCTGTTCCAATGGCTAGTAAACAATAACTAGAATGGACCGAATAAGCTAAAACGCTATCACCCCTAAGAAAAAGCGTCCGCAAGCTATGGCCACAATATTTCATTCAGCAATTTAGATACATTTGGTAGTCTGACCCTTGAAGAAGCTCCCTCCCACCAACCGACAGCTTCTGTACAACGATAGAGCTCCAGCAATCATTAGAGCAACACATTATGCTGGTCTCATCTACTATTTCACAATTAGTCCATGCCTCTCAAATCGTCACCAATTCCGGTCATCCTCTTCCTCATAAAGATCGAGCCATTCTAGATCCCAGGTAATGTCCGGGGGATAGTTGTTCAAGACGGAGGTGGTGTTGAAAATTGTCGTGTATCGGGTATACTGTGGAATTGTGGGCGGGATGATCGATGGGGAGGCCGGTGTAGGCATAATGGAAAATGCAGGAGCTCTCGAGGTAATGCTTGAAGACTGGTGGCTTGTTAGTTAGGCTTCGTGGAGAAGAACTGGGAAAATACAGGAGGCAATATACTTGCCTGGAGACTTTCTTTCTCTTTAGCGTTATAAGCGACGAACTTGGCTTGGCGGCTATCCTTCAAGATCTCCTCAATCAAAACATTCATCTTTCCTTCAATATCTAACATAAAACCTTCCATGGCCTCCAACTCCTTGACCATCAAAGCGACGTGCTTGATGGCTTCCAAAGCCTTAACCTCTATGTCCTTCCACTCCTTGGCCATAAAAGCGAGCTTGGTGACATCCAACCTCTTGATAGCCTTGAGATAGAAGGCTAAACCATCAACGACGGAGGGATCCTCGAGGGCGGTGATCATAGCTTGGAGGTGGGTTGCCATGATTTCCTGATGCTCGAACCTGCGAGCGGCGAAGGTAGTTTGGAGAGCATGAAGCTTGGTAGTAGGGCTATTGCTGGTTTGCGAGAGAGGTCGTTGGCGGGTGGAGACTGAGCGTGTGACAAACGTGAAAAGGAACAGAATGAGTAATCTAACAGGGTAGAACACCGCATGTTGACGTTTGGGAGGTGCTATTAGGTCGTATGGTGTTCTTGATTCCTCTTGTAAAAAGAGTCTTCAGTGTTCGTAGGAATAGATGTTTGAGTTGCGTTGATTAAGAGTTACATCCAAGAAAGTAAAGGAGTAACGCGTGACCTCGGGGAAATCCCGAGGGCTCGCTTAGGTAAACTTCGTATGAATAGACCCATCTATCCACTAGTAAACCCGGATGTCAACCCCTAAATAAAGCTTACAAATTACTTGAATGCGTACACTGAAAAGCTTTGGGTTCCTCTCCACATCGGGATAGACCAAACATATCAATCATTGACCTCCTCCGCCCTGTCCGCAATCCTCCCCTCCCTCCGCTTCCATTCCTTCTCATCTGCACTCAGTAGCTCCTCCTCACTACTCGTCTCCCTCCTCCTCTTTCTCGTATTCTTTATCTCCTCATCTGTCTCCTCCCCTTCCTCATCCTGCAATTTCTGCTCTAATTCCCCCTCTGCTACAAATCCAGCAATCTCCTCATACGTGATCGTCACGCTAAGTGTAGTATCTGCATAGGGAAACCGCTTGCTGATATCTTTTGCGCGTGCAAAGTCCCTAAGATTTATCATCACGTTTCCCGGCGACACATTCCCCTCCTCATCACGGATAACATCCTTATCTATAACATTCTTACTACTCAAAACTCGCTGATTCCCTTCTTCGACCTCAAACTCCGGCACCCAAGTACTCAGACACACCTTCTTCGATTCTGGCTCTGTCTCAACCCCAATAACAAGCTGCACCGCGCCCCAGCTCTCTACTATATAATCCTCCGCTGCCCTCGCAAAGCTCTTAGTCCGTTGCGTGTATGCCGACTCGAGGATCAAGCCCGGGTACCGCAACCGCTTGATCTTGAATTGCTGATCAGGGTCGCGGTGCCAAGTCTTGGAGAACTTGACGCGCGCGGAGCCGAGGGATGTGATAGATTCGATTAGGGAACGCGTGTCGGGGTGTAATGAGGGTGTTGGCGAGGAGGAGGGGTTTGTGAAAGGAGGGGAGGAGAGGAGGAGCAGGCGGTCACGGATAGTGTCGGCGAGTTTGCGAGAGACGAGCTCGTGGATGAGGGTGGGCATGCGGAGGGTGACGAGGCGGTCATTGACAAGGTCGTGCCTATATTACAGTTAGAGAGTTAGTACGTTGTGATCAAAATACCCCAGGAAGAATTATGCATTGCAGACTCACCTCAGCTTATCTTGCACGTAACACCAGAGAGTTCGCTCGGCGTCGGTTAACTGCTGCGTACTTCGCTCATACGCGCCTGGGGCGATATTAAAAGAAAGAGGATTCTTGGGACTTGGAATTGCGTTGAGCACGTGGAGGAAGCGTGAGGATAGAGGGTTTAGGACACTGCCACGGGTCAGGTCCCGCACTTTCTTGTCGCTGGGTGGCGGGGAGGGAGGAAGCTTAATAAAGCTGTTGGGCGGGGTGATGCCGTATGTGGAATGGGGCTGGTCGCCTGCTTTATCACCGGTTATCGACATATGGGTGGCATTGGGCGATGGGGCGATGAATGCGCCGATGTTGATGTTGAATCGCGTTAATGAAGGTTTGTTTTGGAACGTAACCCACCCAGCTCCTTACGTAATTGGGTGAGGGCGTGCAGTGCGCAACTCGCCAGTATCCATCAACTCCTACCTTCATGGCGCAATCCCTATATCTCATCAACATACCGCCGAGGCCAAGGGAGATT
>NXFV01000857.1:0-48868 GCA_002803225.1 Gamarada debralockiae | reverse complement strand
CCCCCCCCCCCCCCCCCCCCCCCCCCCCCCCCGAAAGGAGGCAGAGACTGCTTCTACGTCAACAAGAGAATAAATAGACCCAAATAGCTGGACAGTCGCCTGCCTTCCATAGCCCAGACCTATGTTCAATTACTCTCCAACTTAGGGGCCTGACCACGCATATCTACAGTGTATACAGCCGGGAAGTCGCCAGACAACAGACTATGACACGCCGATCCCGCTTCTCCCAGGACTCCTCCAAAGAGAAGCGGAGCATCTATTCCGCGGAGACTGCAACCTACATCACCCCGTGGCGAAGACAAGGTCGATTGTACTGTATGTCCCTGCCCGAATCATCACTAATGATGGTTAAACCTGGTGGCGAGGGATGGACTCCATGTAAACTTCATAGAATGGTTTGGGTTTTTTGCCCGGCTCCGTCAACTAAAAATCTTTTATCAAGAGAATCGATTTTCGCATCCGAACGAGCCTTCTTTCTTCTTTGCGATGAGACCTACTAAGTTGGTCTGCATCCACATGAATTGGAGGGCGGCGCGAATAGCTTACTTCAGGAGTCCGCTCATTATCAAGATTCAATTCGAGAGTGGAATACGCGAGGGGCAAAGAAACCGGTTAACGCCCAAAGCCCACGTAACCAACCATCGGCGATCCTCCTATTCAACATGGGGAGCTGCACTCGAAATGCGGCGCTGGATAAGGTTGATGCTGGCCAAGTCTGCCTTAGATTAGCTCTAATTATTAGCCGGCCTGGCTAGCCAGCCAGAATCTGGAGAATGAGAGGGACTGTAGCATGCAAATAGATCAAAGATGTTCAAGGGCAATGGCAGACTAGCCACAGTCTCAAGATATAACTGGTCAAGGTAGCAACAATTGTTCGTACATTGATTCTTCGAGGAGAAACGCCAGAAAATGGTAGCCGAGATGGAAAAGGGGTGTCACGTGAGAAAGATTGACCAACCAATGTCTTGATGCAAAGTCTTGTCAAAGCAGATGTATGGCTCCAAAAACCCACTAATGCAATAAGAATGCTGCCAGTTCTGAGGCTTCACACCCTGGACATTCGCAGGATCCTGGGCTTCCCTAGATAGGAAAGATGGGTGTGCCCAACTTCAAGACGAAAGACCGTCCGTTCCTACATTGCAGCTAAATGTCAGAAGTGAGCGACACCACTCTTGACACTTGCACTTGGGTAGCTGTGAGGGGTTATTCGGCCATCAGAACTGTCATGTAAGGTAGATAAGCAAGTCCAAGAAAGCGCCACGGAGTGTCTATCCAAGTGCTACGAAATTCTATCTCATGACCTAGTAATCAAAATCCATCTGCTTAAATATATCTTATATTCCTCTATTGTTGATGATCTATCGAAATAGTCCTATTACCTCTCAAATCTTGAAGGAATAGCACTATGCTAACATCAACTCAATCGCCCTCACTTGGTTTGCATTGAAAACCCAGGCAGATCTGTCGTGACCATGCATAAGAGTTTCGAGGTAAGCAAGGAATAACCAAACAAAACTTTCTCTAAACCACTCATTAAACACCTTTGGTTCCAAGCCCTGGAACATGCTCTTGCCAATCAGGACATACTGACCGTAATGTTCTAGGAAGGCAACATAGTGAGGTCCAGGCTTGGAGAACAGGGTCGGGATCGATAGGGTTGTAGGGGACCAGATTTCACGGAAGCGAGTTGTCTCACTTTTTTTTGGGAGAAGGAAGGGTGCTTCCTGCTCTGTGAAGGCAGCATGGTTCGGTACCGACCAGCCGGAGGCATGGCGACTGGTGCTGAGGAGGTGCGCCTCTTTGGGGCAGTAATAATTAATCCGCCCGTTGCAGATCGTCACTTGGTGATGAGAAAGGATCGCCTGCAATCGGCGGTTGGTCTTCTTCAGAGCCCATATGGTCTTCTGGCTTCAAGTACGAGCAGATTGCAATCAATAGTTCGGTTGGCATAGTTGGGAGAGAAGGTGGCTGGGATGCCATTGTGCTTACTTCGTGAACTGAAAGATATTGTTTTACTGAGGTAGAAGTCCAGGAGTTCAACTAGATGCTGGAAATCGAGTAAGAAGGTGCAGATTTCGTGTACAAGTAGATTAGAGACTAGATCTCACAGAGCTTTCTGGAATTTCCTAAAGGGACTTGAGGCTTTATTTCAATTCCGGAATGTATAGCAGCTTCTAGGCGTTTAGTTTCATAGAACAAGACTCGTGAAACTCTGTCAAACAAGCTCAAGAAAGAGACTAATGCTAGGTATCTAGAACCCAGCCGATAGAACTTTCATAGAGCCAGAGCTATGGAAGCTTCTATCCCGCTTTCTAAATACAATTCCATTCTCTACTAAGCTAAATTCCGTGGAATCACGAGCCTTAGGGTCACTTATGAGGCTCTCTGGAAGTTGCTTTAACAATCTCCTAATATCCAGCTACTTTATGTAAAGGCAGAGTCGTTGTCCTCTCAAGAAATATTTAAATCTTGCCCAATTGACTAATTCCTATTGTCCGGCTATTTCATTGCAGCTCCTCCTTCTAAACCTGCCCATAACTCAAGTTTTCCCTTCTAATATCGAAAGAGTCAACAGAGACACAACCTAAAAGAAAAGAGCTTAGATATTAGTGAACTAGCTATTGACCATTTTAAAGCCCGAGAACTCACATACTGTATTCATACAAAGACCTAGCTCTACTAGATACAATATTCGCAAACTTGACAGCTTTTAAGTGACTATCGAAGATGACACGGACCCGATAGCCACCGGCACGAAACTCTTCAATAATTACACCTGCTTCTTCTACGGCTAGTACGGCTATTGTCACTAAGAATAGTGAATTAAGATTGAAAGCAAACTAGATGCCGTCTGTTCTCTTGATAAAGAAGTCGAGAGTGCTGGACTCAAGGTTATGGGTACGAAGCACGAGTTGTTCAGCGAAGCTTCCATTTGGGGATGACAAATCCAAACGCAGTTCATTAACCCTCTAAGCAGCCATAGTCAATTGTATGTAGAAGAGGTCGAATGTTGGATTTGTGGAAGGCATCGTGTGGTCGTTTGGGAGAGATGGCGTGTCATAGTGTAGGACAGCTGTAGGAGATCCTGCCATTAGAGTAGAGAGTCAGTGAATCTGTATTACAGAAGACAAGCAAGGGATGTACTACTTATGCCGTCCTTTAATTCTCCTTTGGCACAGTGTCTACCCATAAGGGACATCTGCGGTTCTTAGGACATGCGCGTCTGCTGTTAGAGTTGTTTGAGCTGAACGAGATAGGCCTAGCTCTTCTAGAAGTTGATAGGAAGACAATGATTCTCTTGAGAGAGAATAGAGCGGAGCTCGTCGTTTGCTTTGTTGATAGCATCTTGCTTGATAATCATCCGCTCAATATGTTGAATAATAGTGATCTTTGATTGGGAGAGAAACTGATCTTAGAACTCCAAGGCCGATGTATTTATGCCCTCATCCACAAATGTACTGCGAAGCAGCAGGAACAGCATAAGGAGTTCATGGGTAGTGCTCGGGGTCAAAGCTTCCTGGCATTCCGGATCCATCGTTGAACTCGAAGTGGTTTGTGCAAGGAAGATAGTCAATCCATCAAGCCAGGAGGCAATAGAGCTGTATTTGACATAGTGAGGAGGAAGAGTGACTCCTACCTCAGAAGAGATCTTTTAATGGTTGTCAAAAGATACAAGAATTCTGCTCGTTTGAAACAACCTTCACTGAGATGTGCTGCCTTGCACAAGACACCTGAGTGGCTTCCTGAATTGGGTCTTTCTCTTTGTTAGAAAGAGGCAGCGCATTGATAGGTGCAATAGTTTTTGCATTGTTTTGTATATCAAAACAGTTTGGATGAAAGCATGAAAGCATGAACAACTAGTTGACTTAAAAATAAAGAATCTAGGTTAGGTCTTTTGTTTTGTCCTACGTGATCAGTGCTGAAAGGTGACAAGAATCACGTGCGTTTTGTTTCGGTTGGCAACAGAACCTGCGATGTTCAAAGAATTTGATTTTTATTCCCCCTACTCTTGCATTAAACGATAATGCTCTCCAAACCAAAGAACTCTACTGCTAACTCAATCACATTATGAATTCCCAAAATCATACATTGTTCAAAGAGTCTCCTGGTACCGCAGCTTACAAAGAACCCCAATATCCCGCCAATGACCATTCCAGCCATTCTGACATCATGCAGGTAATTTACTCGAAATTAGACTTCCTCTATCTTTCGGAGGAACTTAAGCACTTGCTACGAACTAGTGGTTAAGAACGATTAAGCACCCTGAGATATTGGTTGGCATGGCTCGCTTCTGCACTCTTAGGCGACTTCTCCAGCTTCCTCGTACAACACCACAGGAGCGTGCTCCTCAGCTGCATGATCGCCGTCTTCGCTACCGGACAACGTCCACTCAGTGCCTTCATCGATACTCTCACTAACTCCCGTTCCCGTAAGGATCGTAGTGCCCCTACTGCTTCGCCTATTGGTTTCGCCCTCACTCATCTCACCCTCAGTCTCAATCTCATCCTCCTCACTCTCCTTCAGGGCGAGGTTCTCTTTGTTCAGGTCACCATATTTCCGATTCAGAGATCCGCCCCAACTTGATTTCCGCAGTGCACCAGAACCACCTGGAGTTTTCACACTGTGGCTACGCTTGAATCCACCAGTTGGGACGTTATGCGTAATTTGGTTGAGAGAGAGAATACGTCGTGATGCGCCAGTCGGATTATTGATAGGGATATTGACCATAGCTCGATTGCCGCTCATAGCCATACTGACAGCGCTCTGAGTATTGAAAGAAGCCCTCGAGGTTGCATTGGAGACGACAGATCCAGTAGTCGAGGTAGCGTGACTTGGGACACGTTTGCGGCTCATTGCGTCCCGACCCTTGTTTGCTTTTGAAATCAACAAGGCTCGAGAGTGATCAATGACGCCTTCAAGAATACGCCGCTCAAGACCTTCGGCTCTGGCTTCCATCGCATGCAGTTCTTCACGGCGGATACGCAAAGCAGTCTCGAGACTGGATATGTCGGCGGAAAGGCGCATCTTCTGGTGCGCGAGGTCATCTTGCTCTGCTTTGAGGATCGATACTGACTCCTTTAGACGATCCTCTTCTTCGCGAAGACCGACGACAGTTGCCTCAACACTGTCCTTTTGCGCGATGCGCTTCTCGAGAGCAATCGTAGCAGCTTCGACTGCCTTTTCTTTGTCTTCGTGGTCATTTGCAATGCGTTGGGTCTGAGCAGATACAAATTCGGAGACTTCAGCCGCAGTCTGCATGACCTGCTGATGAATCTTGTCCAGCATATCCAATTGAGCGAAGGACTTTCCAGCTGCGTGCATATGATCGACCAGTTTGTCCAGCTTCTCATGTACTTGGGCGTCATCGTACTTTTCAGATACCGGAATATCACGCAGCAGTGGTGTATCCGGGATGGGCGCCGGTGCGGGAATTTCTGCAATCTTCTCTTGGATGGTAGTAGTTGCTGATTTCGAATGGTCGTAATGCTGGCCAACAATGAGAAGGACATCCTTGATCGATTCGAGAATCTTGGGTTGATATTCGGTGACATGATTCCGTACGCTTTCGATGCCACCAATGGTCTTGAAAACTTGCTCCCTTGTCAGTTGGTGCTCGGTTTTGGCGTCTGCATGGGTCTCCTCAACCCTGGTGAAAGTTTCGTCGACCCGGTTAAAGACAGTCTTTGAGGCCTCATCCATTTTCTCAACAGACTCGGTCAAAGTTGTGGAAAGGCCATCAACGAGTAGCTTCAAGTCCTCTGCGACTGCCTTTGTGCCTAATAGAGCAGCTTCGGTCTCCGCATTTTTCTGTTCTCCTAGTTTTGCCTTGGCTTCTGCCGAGATCTGTGCATCATCGTACTTGGTCATTAGTTCATTGAACTTTTCATCGATCTTGCCGTCGAATTTGTCCCAAGTTTGTTGGAACTTTTCGTCTGCCTCCAGCTTCGATCCAACAACTCCAGCATTTGACTTCTCAAACTCGGCCTTCAGGAGTTCAGACAGCTCCTTGACATCATCGGTTATGCTAGCATTGTTGTTGATCGTCTCAGCAAGGCTCTCGAGGAATTTCCCGAGCGCCTCGACACTCGTAGCACCTTCGTCAAACTTTTCCTTAATAGCATCTCTGAACTCTTCGAGGAAAGTTTTAACCTCCGTGACTCTCTCACCGACCCCAACCGTCTCTGCTTGACGTTCCTCGAATGCCTTCGCGCTGGTGTCTGCGTGTGTTTCAATCCGTCCCTTGAATTCCTTAACCATCTCTCCGAGATTCTTCACATCATCCTTCGATGCCAGGCCAGCAATATCAGACAATACCATCTGCTCAATCGCGGCCTTGACATCGTGACAAACGGCTTCCACAGCCTCTACGTCAGTCTTCGTGACTTTCTCGAGATCCTCTGATTCCTTGACAGCTCGCTCCTTCATATCCTCTAGCACGATGACCACCTCGCGGACGAGGGACTCAATGATATTGACGTCCTCTCGCTTTGAAACGTCGTCCAAGTGAGCCGCCAAGTCGTTGATTCTGCTTTGAGTTTCGGTAACGATAGCCTCAACCGAATCCAGATGATCCCTCTTCACTGCCTGCTCAGGGTCCATGTCATCAATCTTCGCCTTGGTGTTTCGAAGAAGGGTCTCAAGGGCTACCACATCGTCTTTCGTGGCAGCGTCGTTGTCATTATTCCGATCATGGCTAGACATTCCTGCGACGGTCTCCTGGACATTTCGAAGCATCTCTTGTACACCAGCCAGATCTTCCTTTGACGCTGATCCAGGGTCTGACTGTGCTGGTGGTGGAGGCATTGATTCGAGGGCTTCAACCTTAATCCGCAACTGGGTAATTAGCACCTCGAGATTTTCGATATCGTTTCGTTTAAGACTCTCTGCACTAATAACAGCTCCCTCGGTGATTGGGGCTATGGCGCGATCGCCATAACCGTCTTCACGAAGGCGATCGATGTCAGCGCGAACTCCTTCAAGGCCGGCCTTCAAGGTGTCCAAGATCTCGTAGTTCACGGTCATATCAACTGGCTTGTTACCAATTCTCTCGACTTCGGCACGGAGACCAGTCAAGCCATCATGAAGAGCGTCGAGAATCTCTCCGGTTCCAGAGAGGATGCTTTCGTTGCTGCCTCGAGGCCGTTCAATATCGGCACGTAGACTATCGAGACCATCTCGGAGAGCCTCGAGGATCTCCTCCTTGTCGGCACCTGCACCTCCGCGGACAATAGACGTGGCCATTGTTTCCCGCAGATTCTCGAACTCGCTTTGTACTGACTTCAGAGAGACGTTCGATCCCTTCGAGACCAGTGTCTCTACCTCTGCACGAAGAGCGTCGAAACTTTCTCGCATGATTTCGAGAATCTCATCCTTTCCGGTGATGTCAGCAGCACGATCGACGTAGGACTCGATATCACCACGAAGTTTTTCGAATCCATCCTTTGTTGCGTCCAGGACTTGTTCTGTATCTCTTCCATGAGCTGCGACATTCTGCTTCGCCTCGTCTGATACAGCTTTGAATTCGGTCTGCATGGACTGCATAATTTCTTCCAAACGCTCCAGAACTTGCTCTCCAAAGGCGTCCATGGGTATGGGTGCATCCTGGAGGGCTGCTTTTACCGCGTCAAATAAATCGTCCCGTGAGAGTCCTCCACCAATATCCCGACTCAGTGCCGTAGTGTTGGCTGCAAAGTCGAAATTGCTAAGACCCTCTCTCACCGCACCAACCATGTCATCTCGGGTGATGTCGTTCTCTCTAGGTTCTGGCAGGGGGGCAGATGGGAACTCAAACTCTTCTAAGCAATCACGAACAGCATCACAAATCTCTTCGCGTGAGAGACTAACTTCAGTCTCAACTCGCGGAGGTGAGAAATGCTTTAGGCCTTCGACGACAGCTTTGAAGACTTCCTCTCTTGTAGCACCAACCGATCGAGCGCTATCTTGTGGGGCATATTCCTGGATTCCTTCCTTCAAGCAAGCAAGCAGTTCCTCTCGCTCCAACCCAAAATGTTGAAGTTCGATATCTGGCTTGTAGTTTTCCCAGGCTTCCCTGACCGCTTCAATAATGTCTTCCTTCTCCAGACCGGGCTTTGCCGAATTGTGCTTCTCGTTGACTGCGGCACGAACTGCGCTGTAAATCTCTTGATAATCCACCATGTTCCGGGAAACCGAGGAAGATGAAGACTGTCGTCGATTTTCGCGAAGGATACGATCAATGTGTTGCTTCAATTCTTCCAGACCATCTTGCACAACGCGAGCAACGTGCTCCTTCTCCGCATCCCTACCTTTTGCAGCATTCTTGCTACTCAACTGATCCAACTTACGACCAATTTCTCGACCCATGCCTAAGACTTCTCCTCGAAGCTCTCGAACTAGAGCCTTCACCTCCGCAGTAAGTCCGCCACCTTGAGCAACGCTGTCCTTGACGGTACGGATGATCTTCAGGATGTCTTCGTTTAGGATGTCTGTTCCACGGTTTCCAGAAGCTCTGACGTTCTCCTTATTTGCTCCCGGTGCAAGAAGCGCCGACACTCGCTGGGTCATCGGCCCGGATCTTGGCTGGTCAAAATCCAATTCAAGTGTGGAAGATTCATCGAAGCTAAAGTTACGAGATCGGCCATTTCTCGAGCCACCGCCATTGTGGGCCACGAGTTCTTGTGAAACGGTGTTGTTCTTGATGAACTGCACCAGATCCTCCAACTTCTTCGCTGTCGACATACCATCTCGGGCAAGACGGTCTGCGACTTCACTCAACCGAGAGACTAGAAGATCCTGGCCTTCCTTAGTTCCCATCTCCCGAAGAATTTTCTCAAGAAGAGCAATGCTCGCAGCGCCGTCATGGGTATAACCCGAGGGGCTAGATACTGACTCCCTGTCAAGTGATGCTGAGAAAGTATTTGGGCTGGGAATTCGGGGGAGCTGAAAAGGCTTCACAGCTCTTGTTCCGGGAGAGTTATGTGCTTTGTTGTCCAAATAAAGTCCTCCACCGCCGTACAACTGGCTAGTTGCTCGAGAAGCAGGTTCGGACAGGTTGACAACAAGCTCTCGAAGACTCTTCCGGATATCCTCATCTCTAGCATTTGTGGCCTCCTTCAAGCTGAGAAGATCAGTTGCATTGTCTTTGCTCCGCCTACTGAGCTGTGCCATTTCCCTCTGCAGGCTTGTAGCGATACTGGTGAGACTGAGGATTTGATTTGAGATTGCATCAAATGTCTGTGGTGTGCGAACCAGCGCAGTAGATCCGTTTGTAACATTCGACAGGGGAGTATCCACATCTCTGCTAGCCATACTTTGAAGAGCAAGCATTGTAGCAGACTGGGGCGGTGTATTCTCTCCTAATATGCTTTGCGGTGGTCTTCGAAGTGACGGTCGTACGTTTAGGCTATCTCGACGTGGATTCTCACGACTTGGTGTTGGGGTTGTCGATCGAGCCTTTTCTGGTGACTTGTTCTCTAGCATGAACTCTTTCGTAGTGTGTGGAGTACTGGGCCCGGTGGCTATCTTCTCCGGTGATCTGGGCGAACCGAACGATGAGCCTCCTTCAAGGAAACTACTCAAATCCCTAACATTTCCTGTCTGTAGCGACTGCATGCGCTTGTGAGTAGCACCCTTGACTAGAGATCGCTCTGGAGAGGTTTCGATACGCTTCGCAACGACATTTGTCTTGTAGGCGTTTTCCCGAGCCTTTTCAGTCAGAGCCGCATGTGCAGATTGTATGGCGCTGGATGTGTTAGGTCGGGAAGCAGCAATGCTTGGTGAGGACGGATTCATGGGTAACGGAGGAGGTGCGCGTTCAGGATCAGAGCTGTCCCACCTGAAACTTCAAGTTAGCATACCCTACTGAAACTCAAGCTGGATGATGTACATGGGAACAATTGCTCGCCCGCAGTCCGAGGAGGCAGAGTGTTGATGCTTCAAGTGTCTCTCCGCATCCCGGGAGGAGTCTCGATCTGTGGATGGCATTTTGATGATGCAGAACGCGGAATGTGGAATGGAATGTTGACGTGTGGACGCCGAAGAAAAGTCAAATCATGAGGCAATATCGGGAATTTAGAGAGCCTCAGATGAATGATAAACTGTAGGCATCAAAAAGCGAGAATTTTTGGCGATGAGGGTTCTGGATATGACGGAGTGCTCGGCGTCGCGAGCGATAAATAAACCCTTGTCCGAAAGGGTATTTGTTTACATTCCGCCAAGAACGGTTAGCGCTGGCGCCGGCCACATCATCAGTACTTCCGCGATCCTCAACCAAGCCCACGTCAAGTACGAGCAATCATTCAATCCATTTTATCGATTAAAAGTGCAAAGAAAGTATTCCACAGCGACAGGAGAGGGGAGGACTCAATCGTTCCGTCTGGTTTCGTTGTTGAACTCATTGATTGTTTCTGGGCTAAAGGTGGTCTTGTAAGCGACGAATTTTACTACCTTTAACCCTTTTCATCCACGGACGATTGCAACTTTGGAAACTTGTACTGTGATGCCTTAATTTACAGTTCCTAAGTGATTGAATCAGGCTTTCTCTTTGCCTCAATAGAGCCTAGATACCTTTAACCGTGCAATGCGCATCACGTCTCTCCTGACTAATATTCGCCGTCGCCTTCCGTTTTCCCTGATGGCGTTCCAAGACTCCCAAGTACTGAGTATCGTTCATACTAACCGCTATAGCCAAAGGATCAGCAGAATGGAATGAGTTTCGTAGCTTGTGATTTAGTTATAAATTTGGCTTTGAAACGACGGTGCTCGAAAATTATGATTGTATTTTGCAAATGTAGGACAGGTGACATCCGATCAATCTTCAAATATCTACCACTACTCTCATGACCATTATGAACATAAAGGGGTGAAGTGCCGAAGAAAGCCCACAGCTTCTGATGTAATCTACCCCGGAACGACCTTGCAGTCCTCTTGGTAGTCGCATTGCGTGCTCCACCCACCATATTGAACAGGGATACATCCTCCGAATGGTCCGGCCCCTACTGATTTGGCAGTCAAAGAATCAAATGTTGTCCGCGAGTGACTTACTGGCAGCATTGTTGGATCTGACAATGCACACCCCATCCATGCCGGCCATTGAATCAGTACAAATCTGATCCTCAGCAAACTTTGCAGTGAGTAGCTGTTCGAGCTGTTAGCAATCCATTCAGTTTTCTATGTCATGGAGACATACAAAGTCTTGAGCATTAGCTTGGCTTCGTGAGTTGGTTCCAGGGACATTGGTAGTAACAGCCATTGTGGTTCACTTCGTACCAGCTCCCGTGGAGTCGATTATGCATTCGTAGCCCGGCTCCATCACCATTGACATGGTGCAAGGTCATCATGATCTGACCATCTGGTGAGATTTGTGGTCTGGGGAACCAGTGTAGCTGGGTCATTGGTTCCTCCGCCAAGAGTCTTCCACAAGCATCGGCCGCGGCATTCTTAAAGCGAGTTGAGTCTTGTTGGAATGGATCGCGTTTGGGTCCATCACGAGGTATGTATTCAACTGTGATGGTAAGTCACACGACAAAACAGTTTTGGAACAATTTTAGAGGCACTTGCTTTCAAGAGCCATTCCGGCTCCACCTTGATCTCCAACGGCCTTGACGATAGCCCTGTGATGGGCCGCCAGCTGTCCACCAGCCAGAAGATTAAAGCAGAAGAAAGATATATGATTTTGAAATTACTATTGGCGGGTAATAATTTGACTGAAGAGAAAGATCGAAATTAAAAAATAGTTTGAATGAATGAAGACGCTGTGGCTGAAGATAGAAGAAACGAAAATGGAGGCCGTCTGTCTCCCAATATAGGAAGGTCAACATGCATGGCGTTGTCCAAGACCTGTTAACAAAGTCAGGCACGGTGATGCCCAGTACCCCACGACAATACGGCTTCGGAAACAACAATCCCGGGCTACCAAGTATAGCAAACATTTGATCTCCAATGACAAGCTTTCGATCATCCCGAGGAAATATGCTTCAAGTAAGGAAATAGTGACAAGCGAACTGAAACAAAGAGACAGCATTCGGTCTTCGTTGGCAGCATATACATATAGACCTCTTCGACTGACCTCTTGACACTTCCCAAGATCAAGAGGACTGTCCCTTCTGCGGATCCTCGATTTCCGCGGATACCAGCAAAATGCTTCTCCTCTAGGCGAGATGATGCTCCTAGTATGAAGTGTAAAAGATAATAGCACTGTTGAACATGAACTGGCGTCCAAGTTGTTTGAAATACCCTCGGTCGGGACGATTTCTTGGCATCAAAGATCCGGCGGTGTCCTGACGCATATACACTAGCACTAAGAGAGCTTAGCCCGCAGGGGGGGTTGGACCACGTGACCAAGTTTCTCTGAGCCCTCGCTTAGCGGTCCACACCAAGAATTTTTTAAACAATTGCGATCAACTTCGACTCCAGCAACAACATCAAGACAATCAACACCACCGACCGTCAAGATGAAGTGTAAGCCCATTCCCTACGAATTGGAAATGCTCCACCGCTAATTTTCCCACATAGTTCTCAAGACTTCGCGTGTCTGCATCATCACCCGAGGCAGATATGCCGGTAAGAAGGTAAATTATCACCCTTCTCGATCCCGCCGGACGAATATCAGGATATCAAGCAGAGAATGGCAAGGGCGATTTGGAAGGAATGCAAAGGAAGCAGTGCTGATGGAGGGAACATAGGTCGTGATCATCCAACCCCAAGATACCGGAAACAAGTCCCACCCATACCCTCACGCATTGGTCGCCGGTATCGAGCGTTACCCATTGCAAATCACCCGCCGCATGTCGAAGGCCCGTCAAACCAAGCGAAGCAAGGTCAAGCCATTCATCAAGGTTATCAACTACAATCACTTGATGCCCACACGTTACACACTCGAGTTGGAAGGATTGAAGGGAGCTGTCACCGCAGACACATTCAAGGAGGTTTCGCAACGGGAGGAGGCCAAGAAGACTGTAAAGAAGACTTTCGAGGAGAGATACACGTCGGGAAAGAACAGGTGGTTCTTCACTCCTCTTAGTACGTCGCTTTTCTGTTTTCCACAGGTTCCCTGGGTATGGCTAACATCTCTTCTTCAGGATTTTGAACGATTCTTCGGTGTCTTCGGGTCGGAATGGGATTTCATCATGGCATGGCATTAGTCGCATAACGAGCTAAGGAAATGCAAAATTTCACCAACTCGAGCATACTCCGAAAATTGTCTGATGTGAATTACGGATCTGGATTAGCTGAGGAAGTTGGAATGTTTGGCCCTTGCGATTCTCGACTCTGGATTCCAACGACCATATACTCCTGGGGTATCTAGTAATGGACTAACCCTAACTGTGATTTCCCCTTGATATGAGCAATGGAATGCCTATATCCAAGAGATTCAGAGACAATGGGAGCAGGAGAAAACAGATACTGGGATCCTGGGTCTCATACTATCATTGATTAACCGCATCTCGCTATGAATGTGTGCTGCTACGAGTGTAGTAACCATTAAGAACACACTCCAGCAGCCTACAAATTACCTGAAAGCCATCTTCACATAATCTTAATATCTAGAGTAAGGAAAATCCGGTATTAACGTCGTCATATCTTTTCCTTCCAAGCTCTCGGTTTCCATTGCTGCTCGAACTTGGATTTCAATAATTCCTTTGAATTCCTCTTGGTTGGTCTGAATTGGGATCTTTCGTCAAAGTCTATTTATCAAATATTTTCGAACCACGCTTTGGAGATATCTGCAATCCTCGAGTCTGTATCGAAAACAGAGGCGGCACTGGGGGCATGTATTTGCGCAGCCAGGAAACCAAAACCTCGCTGCATGCAGTTGCCACGTACTCCCCCTTTCTGCAAAAGATGCCTTTTCCGTATGAGCACTGCAACGAGTATTCTTGCGACATGCCACTTGAAAACTACTCTGACATTGTTTTGCTTTCCTGGATCTGTGATTTGTGTCGTGACATATTGGATTATAGCACCAAGGACTTCTTGAATTCCTACGCATCAGCGCAGCTTTAAGTGCTTATCTGGACCAGACTTGCGCATCTGAACGACTTAAGAATTTTCAAAGCCTGGTAGGGGAGCCGTCTAGTAAAGACTCTTTTCCAATAGCGATGGCCATCCAGGTAATTTGCTCAACCGCGAGGAATTATTACAGTGCTGCCCGGACTCAAGACGCGTTCCAGGCCAAATCAATATTTATCCGTCACGATACTTAAGCCAGTTCGAACTGCGACCTCTTTCTATTCTATTTATTCTCACCTTTGCTTGCGATGTGCATCAACGTAAAACCACAAACTCCATTTCCATCATCGTAGCGCACGTGGGACGATCCAAATCCACCTTTAACAAGATACGATATCCAAGTCCCCAGGAAGTCCAAATGGCCTTCCAAAGTATGCCCGCCGTGTGGACCCTAGAGCAGGAGAGGGCTTGCAAAGACATGCAAGCTCCATTTCCCTCCCGGTATCCTGCAATGGCTGTACCGCCGGACGAGGTAGTAACTCCCTACAGGCTTCGGACACCAACCGCCTTCCCCAGATTCTGCGATCTCCATGAGAATCTTCGAAAATTGATCTGGGCCCAGGCAGTTGCCGACGATCCTAGAGTCTTCGAAATGCGTCATCCGGATCTCCATATCTTCAACCAGCATGGAAGGCAGATCCATCGACCGGAGATGCTGATCAAGCCCCGTGCCCTAACCTCGACATGTGTTGAATCCAGAAATCAGTTTCGAGAGGTGGATCTTGGACAAGGAAACTCTTACATGATTAATTTTGACGTCGACACTATTTATTTTGGGCCAGACTCCTACTGGTTCTCTGAAATACTCTGGCGGCCACCTCCTCGCACCGCAGCAGAAGAGGCTTTGTACCATGGAGCGGATTGGTTGAAGCAAGGATGGCAGAAGAGGCAAGCATGGAATCACTGGAAACGCGGCGAGGGGAATCGAAGAATTGGCGAAGAAGCATACTTTGATGAGTGTTTGAACCGCGACCAGACTCGACATTGGAAGGATCCCTTTCATCCACTCCTTTCGAGCGACTTTTACGATTTCGAACGCAGCCAAATCAAAAATGTGGCTTTTGATCTCGAGTTTTGGAAAGAGACTGGGGAACGACGTTTTGGAGGACAGAAGGATTTGCTGTCCATGTTCCCCTCTGCTAAGAAATTCATTCTGGCTGCTGGGGATATCGGCGAGTCGTTGGATGTCAAAAGGGTTGACCATGGTAGTAGGGCTCCTAGGGAAGAGACCTATAAGCGTAGATTAACGAAATACGGCACAACTGCTCATCCAGGAGTCAAGTATACCGGAGAAGTTCAGCTTTGTCGAGGGGCCGTTCCAATACGATTGAGCCAGGAAGTCATCCAAGTAATTGGGCAGAATCCGGGTCAATATCCTAGGCCGGTGACGATGTGCGTTACTCGTGACGGAAAGTTCCAAGGCAATCTGTGTCGGTTCGTTGGAAATGCGTTGCCACCAAAATTGAAAGCCGATACGGAAGATGACTCAGACGACTCGGACGATGATCCCATCATGACTGCCGAGCAGGACGACGGTTATGAAGATGATCTCCTCGACAGGAAAAGGGTCCCAAGAGATAAAGAACTGTTGCGTCTCTTGTACGATCAGGACATGACAATGGAAGAACTGCAAGACCTTAGAGAGGAGCTCAATCCCTCCAACATGACAGAGGAACAAGTCCTCGATTCTGTCCAGGCGTTCCATGCGTCCGCAGATCCTGGTAGGGACGAAGACACTGAAGATGAAGATACCGATGATGAGATGGATATCGACGCACTCGAGGAAGCTGTGGAAGGTATCGAGGCCGAAGATGCCGAAGACGCCATTACTGATGGGGAAATCATAGATTGCGGCAGCCCCAAAGTTAGAACGCCCGTCGAGGAGAAAAAAACTATCAAAGGCAATAAAAAGGCCGTCAAAGCGAGCAAAAAGCTCGGCCAAGAGAAGGAAGGGCCCCGGGAAGACGAGCATGTGGCAGAAATAACGGAGTCAAAAGTCCACTATGCCGTATTATCTTATCGGGTCAAATGGATAAACTCTCGAGGACAGTATCGCACCGACAACACGAGATGGAAGCGTACAGAGCCTTGGTTCGAAAGTGACCATTGCAAGAATCTCATCGCCGCGTTTCATACTGCCAATCCAGGAGCAGACAATATTCAGACAGAACGAGATACTGTGAGGAAACAATATAGCTCTCAAACACCTGCGCCCACCCCGAATCCTGCTCCTCACTCTCCTCGTCACAGCAACAAGACGTCGCAAATGACCGCATGGAGGTCGAGCAAAGGAATAGAGTCGGCAGTCAATCGTCTGCCACACTCTCACCAGGCCCCACATCTCCAGCCGCATCTTCGTCCGCACAGCAACAAAACAAGGCCAATGACGAGATAGGGGTGCAAGAAAGCACACAAGTTGACAGTGAGCAATCGGCTTCACTTTCACCTCCGACCGGGTCTCCGATTTCACCCTCCTGGAAAGAGCAATCAAGCGAGCTGATTGTCAAGGTTGTCGATTGCACAATAAAGGCCGTGAACAGAGCTTCTTCAGCACTCGCAGCAACTCCGACTGCTGCAATTGGAAGACAAGAGCTATCCAACTCCGCCTGCATCAGGCAGGCAAAAACTTGTGAAAATACTCGTCAGACGAGTGTTCTCGTTCTGGTAATATGGCAGCAGAGACTTCAGCATAGCTAACGCTCTGATCCAGACCCCCCTTCCCTTTCCCTCTTCCCTCTCCCTCTCCCCTTCCCCTCCGAACTAAAATCGTCCCCCCTTCGCACTCAGCATCACTCACCCATGATGACTGCGTCAGGGGTGAAATCTTACGGATTCGAGGCAGATGCTGTGGCTACCAATGAGGATCAGCTTCTCGCATGGCACTGGGCTTTGGACTTGGCCTACCTTCGGAATAACCCCCGGCAATATACGTCCAAACCCTCAAGGACGTCTTCAGCCTTACCTTAAAGATTAGATTAGATATAGGTATCTAGATCTGTGAGTAATACAAAAGTGTTTCCGAAACCCCGTCCCATTATGAAAGTGACATAATGCTTGACATTCTCACTCGTCCGATAGAGGGGATAAAAGGTATTTCCTCAAAGCAGATGAGAGTTCCGAATGGTACCTTGAGCAGTTGTCACTTCACTCGAGGAAAACCGCTTCAAGACAAAATCCCAATTAGCTTCCAATTTCATCCGAGTCTCACGAACAAAAGCTCTCTCATCAATGTCACTTTCAATGCTTTTTCTATTACCCCAATCTAGTATTTGCTAGCCAGCGCACACATGCAATGATCCTCTCGCTCATTCAGACGCCCTATCTATACAGTAGTACACCCCGTCCGTACGAAAAATCCTGTCTATATAAAGCTCAGCCTATGAGCTTAACCAAACACAAACATGAGCACCGATATGATAAAACCTCAAATAGAACTCGCAGCGTAGACGAACAATGAATAATGCCATAGAGAACACAGATTTGGTGAAAAGAACAGGTATAGAGGGCGTGATTAATCAAATTATGTACTCGAAACAAGGTACCGCAGGTGAATTGGCCCATCCGATCCATTTCTATCGAGACCTGGCATGGTCGCAATTACAACGTCTTATGTTCTCCAACCCTTCCCATCGCAAAACGGAATAATTTTGGTCCTGCGAGGCATTGATAGCTTAAACGTTCCCAACAGCGTTCTTAGCCGCATCGATGTAGTTCTTAGGGTCGGGGATGTAGTCTGGTGCATAGCTTGGTCCAACACCACCAATGAGGACGAAGAGCGTGGCAATGACGAGACCGACGATGAGGAGTTGTCGGAGGACTGGCTTCGTGGCGCCGAATTCTGTCCATGAGCGGCCCATGTTGGAGAAGGTTTCCTTCAACTTTTCGGGGCCGAGCTTGAACCAGAGCATTCCTGCGAGCGCGATGCTGTAGCCGAAGACTTGGAGGGCGGAGATCATGGTTCCCCAGATTATGATGGAGGCGATGACGAGGAGGATGTCCTTTAGGACACCGCAAAGGGTGAGGACGAGGCCGGAGGTTTTGCCGATCTGCGGCGTGCGGTTAGTGTTGTTGGTTATAGAATGGGAACAAGACATTTACGAGGAAAACGACGGAAACGTTCAGACAGAACGCAACTGATGCATTCAGGAGAAGCGTTCCCAAACCAACTGCATAGACTTGTTCCATGGTGACACTAGGAACCTCCAAGAAAAGCGCAACTATCAAGTTCATGACAGCACAAACTGGGGCAAAGTAGTACAGAGATACTAAGGGATCCATCTTGAATTCGGCTCCACTGAGCAATCTTTGAACCATGACAATCCTGACAGCCTCGAAAGCAATTCCAGCAACTTGGTATAGGAATCCGGTAAGAACGAAGTCGATCTCGCCGAATGATGCAATGACAACTCCAATGACAATGGCGGAGACGTTGAGGAGCTTCTTGAAGTCGACGGACTCAACTCGGAGAGCCCATGTAGCAAGGAGAACTGCGACGGGGGTGGTGGCCTAGTCTTCTAGTCAGCCAATGTGCTAATTTGTCTTCCTTCTGCCGAAACGTACCTTGAGCATTTGAATGAACGAAACGCTCAAATACAGGTACGTCAAGTTCCCGCAGATCAAACTCAAGCTGAAGAACAATCCAATGGGTACAATCGCTCTCAGGTACACCTTTCCAGTCATTGCGATTTTCTTTCGACCATCAAGAAGAGTTGTGGTGCGAGCCAGGATCTGGGTCATCATGGTTGCAAAGACAAGATGCCATGCTGTCAGGAGAACAGGATAATCTGGTTGTCGTCAGCGAAGGATTCTGGGGATATTCGTATTCTGGCGACGCACGGAATTTCAAGGTTGACAAGATCCATTTGTTGAAGAGAATAACGCTTGAGCTCAAGGAAATCCAAACACTGCAGACTAATTAGCCGTCGTTCAAGCAGATTCACGAGGTGCTTATACTGACATTACATAGACAGACGCATGCAGGCTACCCGCCTTCTCAACTGGCTTCTCAGCTGCTGGGTTGACTGTTGGTAGAATAGGGGAATCTGCAGGTCTCGAGACCTCTCCCGAGACGCGAACCTTTTCTTCACCCATTATGTGCGCTGGTGTTGAGAATTGGAAATTTCTGGATGTTTTACACGTTCGCGATCGCAATCGAAGGAGTGCGCGTCGAACGTTCGACAGGAGGCTGACAATCCGAACGATAAACGAATGAACTGGCGTCTGCCTGTGGTATTTCGATCACTTGCTTCCCTTTCGGATGTTGGTGAGAAAGGGAAAAGCTGCGTTCGATTTTGGAAGAGGTGATGTTGGGAGGTCGAGGGGAAGATGATTGATCCTCTAAGAAAATTATGGCCAATCTGGCCGGGGGGATAAAGGGACTGGCGATCGAATTTGGGCGCCCCACTAAAATTTAAACTGTGCCCGCTACTCTAAACAAGACTGGGGCAAACACGGGTACACGATACATATTATCATCGATTACTAATATTCAGATATCTTCAGCGTGGCAGATCTGGCCGTCGATTTCCTTTAGGTTGTAGCAGCGTCAATTCAATTGACCAAAGATTGATTGAGCCTCTGGAGGGACGCTGACCAGATGGGTCTTTCCCACAATCATCGTTATCTACACTAGCTACTCACTCTTCTCTCGTCTGGGAAAATTTCTAAAAATGCTTCTTTCGTAGCGCTCCTCGATCCACCAGAATTTTTGGATAACGCAGATCTGTTTCAGCTTGTGCTATATATATAGGAGAGGTTAAAGCTGCGGGTACTTGAAGGTGTGGCAGTTAGAGAAATGTGGTGAAAGCCGAGTTAGTGATGTCAAGACGCGCAAACCCGTCAATCATTTTCCCAAATCCGAGGATCTAGTGACCAGGGTGGTCTTCAGTGCCACAACAACAAGAGATTTCTCAGGAGTAACGGCTCGCGCGAGGGAAGAGGCTAATGATCATTTTGATGTGAGGCCCCAATGAGCACAACTCAATGTCTGATTTACTTCTTTGGATCGTTAATGTGATTGGAGATCTCATGATCGGAGAAGACTACCTTCTTGTTATGGCATATGCTTAATGGCGAGCATTCCAAAATCGGAGATGAATCCACACTGGCAATTATTACTTGACACGAGACGAGTCCGATATCGTCGTTTCGTCTGTTCTTGATAGCATAGCAAACAAGGCCAGCCGCAGAGATTGGCAAAGCAAAGAGGCATTGTGCATCCGACTCTTGTATCCGTAAATGCAACTTACATGTATGTGATACTTCTAACAAACGGCCAACTAGAATAATGAAGAGGCTCTTGTCAGACAGAGCCCTTGGAATATGTAATTTGCTCTGTGGGGGCTTTTATTTTACTATATCCAGCCATTTCAAGGGTTCTCGAGAACGTGCAGCAAGAAGCGCGGGAGACGGCGTCAAAAGCATACCTCAATCTCAACTCAAAATAAGAGGTCGAGTATCGGGTCAAACAACAAAGTCTAAACTCTGAATTTTTTACAGCGTCGTAAACTGGTGGCGTGCTGAAAAGGGGTTCAGCTCAGCCCCCTTTCTTTAACGAAACAGTGTCAACAGTCATCGTTAGATTCTAAGTATCAGCATGACGAATTCACGAAGTCCATGTCGAGTACGAGCTGAACAACCATATGATACCTTTGATACGAGGAGCAAAGCCGTTGATGACCAAGCTGATATTAAGGCTCAAGTCTCAATCACGACGTTGATTATTTTCGTTTTAATAATAAAATAAACGTCAAATTACACCTCAATCTAGATAACAATTACCCCTTTTTTCAGAGAATCCCTGCTCTTAGCCAATCGATAAGCTTCAACAAACACGTCCTATTCCAAATTGGCCGTAGTTTACACCGCCTTCCGCACATTTTAATGTGTGTGGATCGAAATTTCGATGAGGGGTGCACTAATTTTTGACTGGAGTTCAGAAATTCATCCTCCTTTTATTTTCCCATCTGTTTTGTGCATACTTGTACATATCGCGCTTCACTTTTTGTCCCGATAGAAGGCGTAGAGCTGCTCTGTTAGATTGTACATACCCCGCTAGGTCACGTCCAATTCTTGCAGGACTTCACCCCGCGCAAGCCAAACAATCTCAGCATGCCCGCGGACATGTACGTAGCACCAAACCTCCCACAACCCAGAGATCCTTTCAGACAACCAGTTCACTGACTTGAGACTACAGTGAAGTCGACGTCCTTGTCATTGGTGCTGGACCTACAGGTCTTGGTGCTGCAAAGCGATTGAACCAGATTGTACGATTACCTGCCGTTCACCGCCAGTATAAGAAAACGAAGTTGACAATTGTTAGGATGGCCCATCATGGATGATCATTGATTCCAATGAAACACCCGGTGGTCTTGCCTCCACAGATGTCACCCCAGAAGGCTTCGTAAGTCCGTTAACCCTCAACTCCAGAGGCAACAGCTAATTTGGGGGCAAAGCTCTACGATGTCGGTGGCCACGTTATCTTCTCCCACTACAAGTACTTCGACGACTGCATTGACGAGGCATTGCCAAGGGCGGATGATTGGTACACACACCAGCGTATCTCATATGTGCGATGCAAGAACCTCTGGGTCCCATATCCATTTCAAAACAACATTTCCGTCCTGCCAAAGGACGAGCAAGTCAAGTGCATCGATGGCATGATCGATGCCGCTTTGGCAGCCCGAACAGCGACTACAAAGCCAAAGGACTTCGATGAGTGGATTGTCAGAATGATGGGAACTGGTATTGCAGACCTGTTCATGCGACCATACAACTACAAAGTCTGGGCTGTTCCGACCACAAAGGTATGCGGCAGATTGGCACCCATTTCTTAAAACTCTAGCTAATGTGCTGTTTACAGATGCAATGCGCGTGGCTCGGAGAGCGTGTTGCTGCCCCAGATGCCAAGACAGTTGTCAAGAACGTTATTCTCAACAAGACTGCAGGAAACTGGGGTCCCAATGCGACTTTCCGTTTCCCCGCTCGTGATGGTACTGGTGGTATCTGGATCGCTGTCGCCAAAACTCTGCCAAAGGAGAAGACCCTTTTTGGAAGCAATGGCGAGGTCCGCAAGGTTAATGCAGATGCCCACAATGTTACTTTGAAGAGTGGGAAGACCATCGGCTACAAGAAGTTGATCACCACCATGGCTGTCGACCAGCTTGTCGAGCAAATGGATGATAAAGAGCTCGTTGGTTTGAGCAAGGGCCTCTTTTTCTCCAGCACCCACGTTGTTGGTGTCGGAATTCGAGGAGCGCGTCCTGAGAACATTGGAGACAAGTGCTGGGTAAGTTCACATTCAAAATGCAGGATAAATGGATCGCTAATACCTCTTTAGCTCTACTTCCCAGAAGATGACTGCCCATTCTACCGAGCTACCATCTTCTCCAACTACTCCCCATACAACCAGCCAGACGAGTCCGTCAAGCTCCCTACACAATACCTCGCCGATGGCAGCAAGCCCAAGTCAGGCGAGCCACAACCAGGACCATACTGGTCAATCATGTTGGAGGTTTCCGAATCATCCATGAAGCCGGTTGACCAAGCCAATCTCCTGAAGGACTCTATCCAAGGTCTTATCAACACCCAAATGATCAAGCCTACCGATGAGATTGTCTCCACCTACCACCGTCGTTTCGACCACGGTTACCCTACGCCCTCCCTCGAGCGTGATGGTGTTTTGAAGGAACTTCTCCCCAAGCTTCAAGCAAAGGATATCTTCTCCCGTGGACGATTTGGAAGCTGGAAGTATGAAGTTGGAAACCAAGACGTTTGTGACACCCAGATCCTTAAAAGAACATTTCGCTAACTCAATGCAGCACTCTTTCATGCTTGGTGTTGAAGCTGCTGATCACATTGTAAATGGTGCTGTGGAGCTCACCCTCAACTACCCCGATTTCGTCAATGGACGCCAGAACACCGAAAGACGACTCGTGGAGGGAAGCCAAGTCTTCAAGAACAAGGCCACCGACAAGGCTGATGCCGCAGGCGATGCGAAGATCGTTGATATTGAGGCCAACAAGGCTGGTATCACAAACGGTGTCAGCAACGGTGTCGAGAAGCTGCCAACCCGAGAGCGAGCACCATCCAAGACAAGCTCTAGCTCCCACGCACGAAAGTCATCAAAGAGCGTAAAGTAGATGGGATTTATCGGCGGAATGTTACGTTTTTAGATGAAAAGTCTGGATCAAGGTTACTTGTTGCGAGTTTATAGCGCATTTGTTAGGATTTGGGGGCTGAATTTCGCGAGCATTCGGAGATTTGCCATTGCGGTGCTTTGGCTAGGATACACTTGTATAGATTTTCGCAGCTGGAAATGTTGTGGCAAAGAGGACTTTTCTTTTCAAGCCTAGATAGAGAATAGATGGCATTCAAATCCAAGGAAGTGTATGCATTTCCCAGTTGACATGTCCTTGCGCAAGATTGTCGACTTTAGGTTACACAGGACTATCCTTGCCCAAAAGAGGCACGGAACTCAACGGTGATGCAGCTTTGCATCATCGGACCTTGTGTAAAAGAGATACCTCTATCTCTCTCTCAACTGATAATCAACTTCAAAATTCTGTTCGTCCCAAATTCTACAAATCACCTAGATACCACCTGATGCAACAAATCCCTTTCACAGAATCTCAGAAAGGCACTCTCTGCAAGACAGGGGTAACCTCATACGATTTTCTTAGCGGGTGACGTAGGGTAAGCCACCAAATCACCAGCCGCCGCTGTAGTCATCAATAGATCGGCCGATTTCGACTAACCTATCAAGGACTCCTTGATTTCGCGACAGAGATTGTTGCCACCAATACCGACGTATTAGTAACATACCCAGAAGGTCCAGACCCATCCCTTTGATATGAGAATTCGCGACAGAGCTGTGAGATGAAGAACATGACTTAAGAGCCACAGCCCTCATGATGGATTCGGTTGTGCCTGGGGAAGTTGGAGAGCACTTAGATCCACCCCCAAGACTGTTCGAGAGGCTGCGCCAGATCGCCGGGTACACATGGAATGAGAGCAAAGCGCCTGTTCACTCAAGCTATGACAACTGGTAAGAAAGGAAGAAGCACTTGCTGTCGAGTCCCAAAGCTGACGATTCAACAGGCTGGTCTTCGGAACCAAGAACACCACCGGCAATGGAACTACCGCACCCTCACGACCACCCTCCGAACGCCACTCCTCCTCCGAAGCCCTATTCCGAAGAGCAGAGAGCGAGAACGGCAGCGAATCAAGCGTCTTACAAGACGGAACCCCCGAGCGCACAAACGTCGAAGTCGTCGCGCGGGTCTCAACTCATGCGCTTCGGGAAGAACGCTCGTATCATATCTGCAAGAACTTGACGAGATCGGTTGATCCGGATGGGGACCATATTGCGCGGCCAGTGGATATTGTGCGGTTGACGAGCATGCAAGGAGATAAAGACCCTATTGTCGTCTGTATATTTGAGCATCCTGGACCGAATTACCTTCTCCGAGTGATCGATAATGGACCGGCGTGGTATAGAGCGCGCAAGGTTGAAGACAGGCTTGAAATTTTTCGACATGAGTTTAAGCCGGATGAGGTGGTGCCGCTTAGGACATTCCTTGACTTTGCTGTTGGTGCGACGGAATGTCTTGAGATTCTGCATCATGGTCAGCGGATTGTGCATGGTGAGATTAGAGGGGATGCTTTTCATATGAACCTGGAGACGGGTCAGGTCAAGTTGATCAACTTCGGTTCTGGTCTAAGGACGTTTGAGCATGGACTTACGAGCTCTGGATGGTCCACCTTGTCCAAGGAACTTGGAGCCAAGACAAAACTTTCGTACATGTCGCCTGAGCAAACTGGACGCATGCCCGCTGAACCGGATAGCCGTACGGATATCTACTCGCTTGGGATTCTCTTCTGGACTATGCTTACGCAACAGCCAGCCTTTGATGGAGAGACACCAATGGATATCATTCAAGGTGTTCTAGGAAGACGACTGCCTTCAGTGTCCAATATCAGAATGGATGTTCCGGACGTCATTGGGAGGATTATCCAAAAGATGACAGCAAAGACAATTGGTGAACGTTACCACTCAGTCAGTGGTCTGCGATACGACCTTACGGAAATTCGAAAGCTGTTAGGCGCCGGGAACTCAGTCGCTCTGAAGAACTGGCAGATTGCAACAAAAGATGTGTCCTCATTCTTCGTTCTACCTACAGTAATGATAGGCAGAGCTCAAGAACACGACGAAGTAGTCAAGATCATCGAGAAAGTATCGCGACGCCATATAATCGGCCAACGACAAGATGTGTACAGCATATCCTCCAGCTCCAGCGTGTCGGAAGGACGTCAAGAACTCAGTTTCGATGCCTCACTCTCAATTGGAGGATCCAGCGAAGAAAACACCAGTTCGTTCGAAGGACTCTCCAATTCTCTAAGTATATCGAATGCAGGGGCATCTAATGAAATGAGTACCTTTCAAACTAACTCGAGTCAAGCACCGCGATCTGGAGGCAATTCTCAGCATAATTCGGCCGAGAGCCAGGCTTCTATTCGATCGAATTCTACGAATCTTAGACCTTGGGAGAAAAATCACTCGCTTGGTGTGGACTCGAGGAGTGTTGTGGATAGTGTTAATGGAGGTGAAGCAAGATCAATCTCGGATGGTGTCGGGAGCTTAACCAATAAGCGGAACTCGCAGAAATTCCGTAGGAAAGGACGGTGTGAGGTTGTGAGCATTGCTGGTGCTGCTGGCTTGGGGAAGAGTTGTCTGGTCCAATCTGTTCAAGTCGAGGCCCGCCGCAGAGGATACTTCGCCAGCGCCAAATTCGATCAAACGAGGAAGACCCCTTTTGGACCACTCCTCAAACTACTCTCAAGTCTATTCAAGCAAGTCTTTTCCGAAAGCAATACCGATACGCCCTTCCATCAAATGCTCAAGCAATACGTACGACCCGCCTGGCCAATGCTTCACAAAGTCCTCGCACTTCCTGAATTCTTACTGGGTACCATGACTGGGCCTCAGAGATCTGGCCACTCAAGCCAATTAAGCCAGAATTACAACAAAAGCTTACGAGCTGAATTCGAACGACGGGATTCGTCGCCATCGAGCTCACATGGCAGTTTGTACAGCATGGCTGTCGGCGCTCAGAGTTCCCAGGATTTCCTTCGAGCGGGAACGTCAACTAAGTCGATGCGATTGATGAATACATTCCTCGATGTATTGCGCGTGTTTACCCAGCATAAATTTATATGCTTTTGCTTGGACGACCTGCAATTCGCGGATGACGAGTCCCTAGATCTCATTACCCAGATCGTAGGCTCCAGGATGAAGATGGTGATAATCGTGACGTTCAGGCCTGAGGAGATACTTCCGGAAAAGATCAAGGGTTAGTTAACCTTTTCTCAGCTACTACGAGAACCAGCTTAAACCCCATAATTCAATCCGTTTGAACAATTTTGGATTCTATTAATAAATGCTGACTATCTTCTACAGGTATCATAGACCCTGCTGGGACAGAGGGTATCAGTTTGCACGCCCACATCCACACAGTATCATGCTTTACTAACGATTTTTAGAATACATCAAAACTGGAGGCCTCGGTATTACCCGCGTAGAATTAAAACCTCTGACTGAGGATGATATAATGGAATACGTGGCAGCTACTCTCTGCCGCCCCAAGCATGAGATTCTACCTCTGGCAGCTGTCATACAGTCGAAAACTGCTGGCAACCCATTTTACATGAGAGAGATGCTTGATACCTGCCACCGAAAGCAATGTGTCTGGTATTCATACCAAGATAATGCCTGGCAGTACGATCTTGATCGAATATTCAAGCAATTCCAGACTGAAAGTTACCACGATACTCTCAACAGCGAATTTGTTACGGCTCGATTAAACGAACTCCCCGCTTCATCGCGGTCGATTCTTGCGTGGGCATCACTGATTGGAACGTCCTTTTCCTTCGAGCTGATACAACGGCTTCTGAGCGGCGAATTCGACTACGATGACCCTTCATGTCGTGTGGATGCCGCCATTCCATACTCTTTATCCCACTCACAGCAGGACGCCGTGGAGGGACTTCAATCAGCGATTCAAAGCTATATCATTATCTCAACACAAGACGATGACAGATTTCGATTTGCGCATGACCGTTATATTCAAGCTGCAGCATCGTTGAGGGAGTGCAATGGACCAAAAATGCACTTCATAATTGCCCAAACCCTCCTCAAATACTACTCAGCCAACGAACGATCCCGAGAGACAACCGCATCGCATATTTGCGAATCAATCGAAATCATCAAGACGCACGTCTTACATAGACAATCCTTCCGCAAATTACTTTTTGACTGTGCTCAGGCGGCCGCAGAGAGTGGTGCTAGACCGACTGCAGCAAAGTTCTATGCAAATTGTTCGGCACTGCTACAGGATGACCCATGGAATGACGAAGCAACAGATGTCTACTATGAGGAGACCCTTCAACTTTACATTCGAGCGGCAGAGTGCTATCTGTACATGGGCCAATATGACCAAGCGAAGCAGCTGCTCCAAAACGTCTGCGAAAATGCCAAAACTCCTGTTGACAAAGCTCCTGCCTGGGTTTTGCAATCTAGAATCTATGCTCAAGAGGGTGACTCTCCAGCGGCTTTCGATGCTTTGAAGCAGTGCCTTGCTGCTCTGGATATCGAAGTAGATGTCAACCCGAGCTTCCAAAAGTGCGACGCTGAGTTCGAGCGGATATCCCTTAAGGTCAAGTCAATCGATACTGATGACCTTATCAATAAATCCATGACGAGGGATTCAAATTTGGCCGCGGTTGGCGCTGTCCTGGTCGAAACCATCAGTGCGGCATTCTGGAGCGACACTTTGACATTCTATCAGATGTCTCTAGTCATGATTAACACGACCCTGACTTGCGGTAGTTTTCCACAAGCTGGAATGGGCTTCTTGTACTTGGCAATGATCGCCATCACCAGATTCAACATGATCAAATTCGCTTGCGACATGGGCAACATATCTCTGGCCTTAATGGATCGATGGCGCGACAATTACACAATGGGACGTGGCGGAACGATATACTCTCTCTTTGTTGGCCACGTTCACTTTTCTCTCCAAAAGTCGATGAGCCAATTAGAAGGTGCTCTGGAGTACGCTATACAGGCAGGAGACCGGATATCGACAATCCTGAATTTTGGTCTAGTCGGTAACCTCAAGTTCTTCGGATCAGATCATCTTGCCGATCTCGAGGCTTTTTGCATGTATGGATGCGAAGAGATACCAAACTGGCAGCATGATACTCGCGGAGGCACAATGGTGATTGCTATCCGTCAAGTATGCCGTGCCCTCCAAGGGAAGACGTACCATGATAGTCCTATCGAGGTCATGAGTGACGAATCCTTTAACTCGGCCTATTACAAAGCCTGGCTTCGGGGTTCCCTGAAGAATAGCGATCGAGCACTTTTCTTTTATGAAGGCATCGAGGTCGCACCTCTGTTCCTCTTCGGCCACTATGCGAGCGCTGTGGAGTTGGGGAACGAGTGTCTAAAAAGAGTTGATACAGTATGGTCCGCACGAAATACCCGGTTTCTGATGTTCATCCACGGCCTATCTCTTGCTGGAATGATGTGGAGCAAGTTACAAGATCCCCGCAGAACAGCAAGCCAAGAGTCTCACTCAGCACTGGATCGACAATCCGAATCAGATCTGCATGATGAGCTGGAAGGTGTCTGCAAGATGATCAAATACTTCAAGAGAAAGATCGAGGATTGGCAAGTTGTCACGGATGTCAACTACTTAGCCTGGAGCAAATTACTTGCTGCGCAAATTTCGGAAATGGAAGGCGATCATGGCGCAGCATTGAATAACTATGAGGAGCTCCTAGATCATGCTGCAGCCCACAACTTTGTCTTTGAAGAGGCACTGGGCAATTACTTGTTAGCAGGATTCTTCTTGCGAGTTGGAGCCCGGCGGCCCGCAAAGGCAACCTTACGAGAGGCTATCATGCTTTATCGACAGTTCGGTGCCGTGGGTGTTGCCAAGCACATCGAAGATGAACATAGTCTTTTACTGCAGGGACCGACAAGAAACATGAGAACAGCAGATGCTGGTGTCCAAACTGACTTTTCTGGAGACTCCGCGCCGGTGCGGTATACGACGCTCGAGGGTGACGACGATGATCCCCGTCAGCAAACCCGCGCCTCGATCAAGGAGACCAAAGATGATAGGATTGGTGCTTGGCAAGGAAAAGCTGCGAGACCCGATGCAGGCTCAGGACTACCTGCGCTTGACATGCTAGACTTGACGTCGATTCTCGAAAGCTCACAGGTCATTTCCAGTGTTTTGCAAGTGGATCAACTCCTCAAAACTATGTGCGAGATCATTTTGCAAAATTGCGGTGGTCTGGCCACGTCGGCAGCCATCATTGTTGAAGAAGACGACCCAGTTGGATGGAGTATTGCTGCAAGCGGCGATCCAGAAAAGGGTGCCGAGTTCCATATTCCAGGACTTGCCCTTAATGAAACAGACCTGGTAGCTGAAAATGTGATCCTCTATTGCACACGATTCCGAGATCCCGTGTTCTTGCCGGATTTGATGCACGATGAACGATTCAGCAACGTTAGTGAAGCCTGGTCGGCTCGAAATCCACTTGGAAAATCGGTGATTGCCATCCCAATCTGCCACGGTACCAAGCCGCTTTTAGGTGTTCTTTACCTCGAGGGCCAACCAAATGCCTTCACGGATCGCAACCTTACTGTGCTGCAGTTGCTTGTCAACCAGATCGGAATCAGTTACTCTAATGCTTTGACATTGAAGGAGGTTGAGAAGGTATCTGCTTTCAACAACTCGATGGTTGATGTGCAGAAGAGAGCCCTTTCGAAGGCACTCGATGCTGAGAAGCGAGCCAACATCGCAAAGGCTGAAGCTCTTCGTAACGTCAAGCTGGCCGAAGAAGCTGCCAAGGCAAAGTCAATCTTCCTGGCTAATGTGTCTCACGAACTCCGTACTCCCCTCAATGGTGTCATTGGCAACTCGGAGCTGCTCAGGGATAGCGATCTTCGAAAGGACCAAGCTGAGATGGCTGACTCGATCCGCGTCTCTGCCGACCTGCTCTTAACAGTCATCAACGACATTTTAGACTTCTCCAAGATGGAAGCCGACAAGATGAAACTATTCATCGTTGCATTCAATGCCGATGAAATGATCCGTGAAGTGGTCCGATCAGTCTCTTATAGCAACCGCGACAAGAGACGCTCCAAGAACGTCGAGATCGTGCAAGATATCCATCTCCCTCAAACTCTGATCTATGGAGACCCTGTGCGATTACATCAGGTGTTAGGAAATCTCATTGGCAACAGTCTCAAGTTCACCGAAAATGGGTCGATCACTATTGGTGCAAAGACAGATTGGGAGACCAAGGATGCCGTCAAGTTAACCTTCTGGGTCAAGGATACTGGCATTGGAATTCCGCCGCAGCAACTCATCAAGCTGTTCAAGCCTTTCAGTCAAGCTGACGCCAGCACTGCGCGCAAATATGGAGGTAGTGGACTCGGTCTGAGTATCTGCAAATCCCTCATCGAGTCCATGATGGGAGGTACCATACAACTCGAGTCAAAGGAGAACGTAGGTACAACTGCTTGGTTCACAGTCACTTTCCCGAAGGCAAATCCGGAAGTATCTGCCGGGGATAGCCAGAATAGGTCGGATCAGCGTGATGCGATGACGAAACGTGTCGAATCTCCAAGCACTGAGATGAAGACTGTCTACCCCGATCTCTCTCATGTGCCACGGGAGTCACTGCGTATCTGCATTGCGGAGGATAATCCAATCAATCAGAAGATCGCAATACAATTCATGGAGAAATTAGGCTTCAAGTACGTCGACGCTTATGACAACGGATTGGCTGCCGTCGAAGGCATGCGAAGGAAAGCACAAGAAGGAAAGCCTTATCATATCGTTCTGATGGACGTGCAAATGCCTGTGCTTGATGGCTATGAAGCAACGAAGCTTTTGCGGAAGGATCCGATAGAGGCTGTGCGGGGTATTTTGGTTATCGCGATGACTGCATCTGCGATTCAAGGCGACAGAGAAAAGTGTTTGGCGTCTGGCATGAACGATTATTTGGCGAAGCCTGTTCGGACAGGGGTGTTGAAGAAGAAGCTTGAGCAATATCTTCACCAGGTTCGTTTCCAGTTCCTCCTCTAAGATTTCATGCTTACTTTTTCCAGCCTCCACTGAAAGTGCCTAACCTCCAAGCCGAAGCCCGACACGTCGCCGAAGAAGTTATGAAAGGCATGAATGGATCAATGACCCCTTCCTCACCAAATAATTCTGGAACAGATACACCGAGATCTCCAGATCCATCGACAGCCGACAAGTCCAAATCCGCTTCAAGATCTTCCAAGCATCCAGTCCCCGTTCGAACATCCTGCCGTAACGGCACATCAGAGACCCCCAAGGAAATAGAGCAGACCCAGGGTTCTCGTAGGAACGGTCCTCAAAAGTCCACCGAGCTTGATTGCGTCAATACTGGCGCTGTTAAGCAGGTGCGGGTTAACGAAGAAGAATTATCGCCAAGAAGCTTACCCGTACGATCTGCCAGCGGCTCTGATGCAGAGGTAGGAGACCGGGATAGAAGGAGAGAGAGGGATGAGTCTGAGAATCTACCGCTTGAGCATCAGGACCATCGATCGAATAGCGTGGTTCGATCTCGAAGCGCCCAGGATCGTGTGAGCATATCGACTGTGACTATGAATAGCAATGGGAAGGATATCGAGGATGACAGGACGCCGACTAGCCGCGGTTCGTTCTGGGGAAAGGAATGAATAGCACTTTCAAATAGGAGAGACGAGCAACGTTCGACGAACGGAGGAATATTATGGAGTTCACAAAGGAAAGTGGCGTGAATATGGTTTGCTTTTTTCCTTTATGCATGGTTTGCGAAAGACGTCTCTAAGAGCATGGGAAGAATTGTTCATATACACAAGATCTCCCATTATCGTTAGCGTGGCGTTCGTGGTTGGAAATGTTTGTCATGAGTTCGCTGAGAGGATTGTTTTGAGTACTTATGAAGTATTGGCCAAGAGAGGCGAGGTTGCATGGTTGTCGTTGGATTGAGAGGGTTAATACCGGATGTTGTTACGAGGGCATGGGGTTTAGAGTATCATGAATTCGACGTGGACAATCGTTCGCAGGGGATGAATGAACAAAGTTTACGAGTATAATCAGTTAGTGGAGTGCCTATTGCCTACGTGATGCCAAATTCCAACTAGTACGAGAGATTCAAGATCAAGCTGATGTGAGATGTCTTCATGTCCAGAACTTGCCAACACCAGATCCGCGGCATTCTGCTTCCTAACTATTGTCGTACGTTGCAGTGCTTGTGTCTAGAGTGTGAGTAGTGTTCGTCCTATTAGTGCGGTATCCGTCAGGCAGACCCTAAATGCGGGTACATTCGATGGTGGGTTCAACGGAGTGTGTGGGTTCACTCCGTATCTACATTTTGAGACTAAAGATTGCCGACAATAACTCCCGACTTCCTCTGTATGGCCACCTTGGAGAGGTAGACAAGAAGCAACCTCGTCGACATATTCTCGGGATTTACCTACAAAGGCTTTTCGGGCGGCGCGGGGGTGGGATAGTCCCGAGAAGTTTCATTCCAGCAATCTTTATTCGCGGCTTCGATATTATTATACCAAACTTTAAAGCCGTTGAATGTCTTGAGGGTGCTCGAGTGGGCACAAGCTTCTACTAAGGAATGAAAGAAATTTAAAGCTAGCTAGGTCGAATAAGTATCAGCGGGGGTGGCTTCAACTCCGTAGATCCCCAAGCTTACCCTCTCTTTGTTCACTCGCTATATATCCCTCAATATCCCATAGCTGTCTGTACCACCAACGTCTATTGACTATTACTCTTATTTCTGAATCCCTCATCTAACACAGCATGGCTCCACATATGGACACAACACACAGCAATGGAAATGGTGCTACCTTCATCACTTCCACCCAAATTCCCCACAGACCCTCACAAAATTCCAGCACCAAAGGTAATCCAAAAGTTCTCCCTCCAGGCTGCACATTGGAAAATTTCCAAGCCTTCATGAACAAAGCCCGACAGCTATGTGGTGACGAAAACATTGAGCTAATCGAAGACGGCAACAACCTCATCGATGGCGACTACATGCATCCATGCAAGGGACACGACATGCATGCCATCGTTGATCGCGAGTACTTCGTAGCATCCGCAACTATCTCCCCTCGAGGCGTCTCCGAGGTCCAGGCATTAATGAAGCTTTGCAACGAGCATGAGATGCCCGTCTGGCCATTCTCGATTGGGAGGAATACGGGATATGGAGGAGCGGCACCGAGAGTGCCGGGAAGTGTGTGTTTGGATCTTGGGAAACATATGAATCGGATTTTGGATGTTGATACGGAGGGTTGCTTTGCGTTGGTGGAGCCGGGCGTTACGTTTTTTGATTTGCATGAATATCTGGAGAAGCATGGTTTGAGGGAGAAATTGTGGCTGGATGTAAGCTCGAGCATTGAGAATGGAGCTTAGAAGAGTGTTGATCTTGTTATCACAGGTCCCTGACCTTGGAGGCGGCTCGATTATTGGGAATGCTGTTGAAAGAGGGGTTGGGTACACTCCTTACGGTGGTGAGTATCGAACCCAGGAAGTGTTTTGTGGATGGCTACTGATGGGAGATTTTCAGATCATTGGATGACGCATTGTGGACTCGAAGTCATTCTTCCCAACGGCGAGCTTGTAAGGACGGGCATGGGAGCGTTGCCTGACCCAACTATTTCAAAAGATCCAAATCTTCGACCAGACCAACAGCCTGGTAATAGGTGCTGGCAACTCTTCAACTACGGATTTGGTCCATACAATGACGGGATCTTCACACAAAGCAGTTTAGGAATCGTGGTTAAAATGGGAATCTGGGTAAGCGGAGTTCTTCGTGTATCAAGACGGCAAAGAAACTAACGTCTTGCAGCTGATGCCAAATCCTGGAGGTTACCAAGCATATATGATAACTCTCCCTCGGGATGATGATCTACATGCTGCGATGGATATCATCAGGCCCTTACGCGTGGTGAGTGTTACCCAAAGAAACTGCAATGGAACGTTACCAACCTCCCTCAGCAAATGGTTCTGCAAAACGTACCAACACTCCGCCATATCCTCTTAGACGCCGCCGTCCATGGCAATAAAAAGTCATACACATCATCCGACAAGCCTCTCACAGACGATGAACTGGACGCACTCTGCAAGAAGCTGGATCTAGGACGCTGGAACTTTTACGGAGCAGTCTACGTACCTCTCCCCTCCTTCCCATTGGCCAAAATACTAAAACCACCAGGGTCCCGAACCAATTCGAAATGTCCTAATGAGCGTAATCAAGCAAGCCTTCTTTTCCATCTCAGGCGCAAAATTCTACTTACCAGAAGACCGCAAAGAGCCCAACAGCGTCCTCCATACACGCTCTAATACGCTACAAGGTATCCCCACCGTTGATGAGCTGAAGTGGGTGGACTGGCTTCCGAACGGGGCTCATCTATTTTTCTCTCCTATCACGAAAATCTCAGGTGACGATGCGATGTTGCAGTATAGCGTGACCAAGAAGCGTTGCTATGAAGCAGGGTTTGATTTCATCGGGACATTCGTTGTCGGGATGCGAGAAATGCGTAAGTGCCTACCCTTTCCTCATCCTCCTCGTTCGTCATTTGCAGATTGCTAAACTGGACTTCAGATCATATCGTATGTATAGTCTTCAACCGCGAAGACCCAGAATCCAAGCGCAAAGCACACTGGCTCATCCGGACTCTGATCCAGGACTGTGCTGAATATGGATGGGGCGAATATCGTACGCACTTGGCTCTCATGGATCAGATTGCGAATACGTATAATTTTAATGATGGTGCGCTGATGAAGTTGAATGAGAAAATCAAGAATGCGTTGGATCCGAAAGGCATACTAGCTCCCGGGAAGAATGGCATTTGGCCGAGTACGTATGATAAGGAGAGTTGGAGGATCGCGGCACCGTGAGAGTGAGGTTGATTGGAGCAGATGATTGAGGAATTTGAGGGAGTATGTAGTCTGTTTCCTATCTGAAATATGAATATTTGGTATTTGCCCTTGGAGTATCTGAAATATCTTGTAAGATTGTTGATAATCACAAAGCGTGCAATTCCGCAAAAACCACTCATTACATCCTCCACCTCCAGCACCTCACACGTCTACTCATCAACACCACATCAAACAACTCCCCCATCAACAAATGCATTCAAGCCTGTTTCTCCGCCTTCCTCTGACTCGCCCCTCAATAACCCCACTCAAATCAAACACAGGCAATTCAATCGGCAAATCCAATTCCGCAAACATGTTCCCAGCCAGTAGATACCATCCAAATATGGCCGCTGCAAAAAACGCAACTCCGTCCCTTGCGACAGCCATTTCCCAATAACCATTTTCTTTCAGCCAAAGACCAGGATCCCCAGCGCCGAGAGCGAAGCCTAGCGTAGCGGAAATGAAGACGAGAACAAAGATGAGGTTCATGCGCAGGCAGCAGATTAGGTAGATGAGCGAGAGGAGGGACGTGAAGAGGAGGTAGATGCCGAGGAAGGCGGGTGTTTGCGTTTGAGAGCCGTCGGTGGTGAGGATGATATGGCGGCGTGGAAGGACTGGCCGGTTGCGGCGAATGTGAGGAAGTGCGCGCCGTACCCTAGTTGAGACGGGTTAGTAGGGTATGAGGTGGGGGGAGGGATGGGGAGGAACGTACCGAAGAAGACGACACTGGGGAAGGTGTTGCCTAGGAAGAATTCGAGGAAACCGGATAGGATAAGAAGCATGCCGCCGAAATAGTAGTTTAATCCACTGAAGAAAGTCTGTTCTTCTTTTCTCTTTACGAAAGTGTGGAAGGGTTGAACGGACTTACATTGTCGCATTCTGTCCCGTTGCCTCTCTCCATCCCATAAGCTCACCCGATAATGGGGAGAGGGCCACGACGAAGCCGATAGCTGCTCTAAAATGGTATCAATATCCATATCCCGCTTGTAGGATAGATAATTATTACCTACACTGGTGTCGGATTCGCAAAGGATTTCCGGAGATCCCCTTGGATAGCATTTTGAGGAGATAGATACAGCTTCTTAAACAGCTCAGCAGAGATACTGAGGGAGCTGGTCTTGGTTCGCTTCAAGCCTTCCATTTCTGAATTGCTGCTACTCATGGTGACCCAATGAGAAGTAGTGTCTGAGAGGTGTTTGGTAAGGATTCTCTAAGCTGTGTTGTGTATAGTAGGAACTCAACTATCGACCGACAGAAGCTGGAGCAAGAAGGAAGAGAGGGTTGCAATCTTAGGGAGCTGCTGTCTTTCAATGATCCCTTCCAAGGGGTTTGATTACCGAGGAACATGCATGTCCTACGACGCAATCCAGATCCGGTGCGGAGGGGAGGAGAGATTAGTAGGCAAGCAGAGCCAATCATAGATCGCTCTTAATATCTCGAATAGGGGAGCTTCGAGAACTCGAGAGAAGTAATTCCGCTTATCATCAAACGGCTTGTACCTGACAACTGCTGCCAAGGTACAAACGAGTTTAATTTATGACGCTAGTCTTGGCAACAGGAAGGGAAAGATTGAAGCCATCGATGACGGGGCAGCTTGCGTTGATCCCCGCATCCCCAGGTCTCGCTTGAGCCCCTGGGGTCGATCAGTTGTAACTACTGTAGACTAGGGGGTTCTGCAAGGACGGAAGCGAACTGCGGCACTGGCGGGTTGGTGAGTATCATGGCTTGTGTCATTATGGGAAAGACTGCACGAACCGGGGACAGTAGTCACAGTAGTAGTTAAGGAGAAGGATGAGTAATCGTTGGTTACCGCCATCGATTATTACTGTAGCGCGAGATGGACTACTGGTATCGACGCATTGATTCATCACGCCTCATGATTGGACGTACGTCATGAGCGAGTAGCCACGTAGCAGACTGGGCCGGAGAGACCTATCAGTTGAAATTAAAAGATACATATTCAAAATCACTTGCTATATCTCTGGTGTATTACAGTTTCCAAGTTTGAGCACCAAGCTGGACGATAAAGAATTCCGCACTTGAACCTCTGCTCGAAAAGAGGGTGAAACTCCATTTGAAAGAACCACCATACGTGTGCGCCAAATATGCCCGACATCCATCGTTTTTCATTCCATCATTACTGGAGACCACGCTGAAAACTCCATGCCAATGCAAGTAACAATTTAGGTAATCAAGATGTAGGAAAACGTCTCACGTCGAAGGACGGTCAATTGTCAGCGACATCCGATGACCGTCCAGTGTCCTCGTTCCACAATTATTGAGGAATAATTTACTGGCCAAACGCACCACTTGGCTTTGGTCCAAGGCCTAGCTTTTGCTTCTTAATCCGTGGCAGGACTCCAATCAGTACTAAGATGGCCGAGACTGAAGATTTCGGAGTTAGCAATCGTTCAATAGAGGAGAGAGATTGGAGATTAGCAGGCCAAGGAATGATGGCGCCGAGAATACGTACTGAGAATAGCCCATAGTCTGATGTGCAGGTCGTTCTTGTTGAAATCGGTCTGCGTAGCCGCGGTCACAGTTGCCAACATCAACACCAAAAGAACATATCCGCTCAGTCGGTGCCATTGATACAAGGACTTCGCTTTATCCTCACCACCGTACAATTTCGGCACAAAGTACGCCGTAAAGCCAAATAGGGCCTGGATCGCGAGGAAAATGTATGTGATCAACCCCATGATCGCATGTGGGGACTCGAAATGGTGGATCGCTCCACGAATCTTAGTATATTCGATAACGACGAGTCCAGCGATGAGCAGATCGAGAGCGAGGTTGTTGAGTGTGAAGTGCGTGATGGTGCCCTTTCGTTTTTGGGTTGCGGTATGCGTCGGTTGGAGAATGAGGATGGATTGCGTGAGGACGAGGAGGCCGGCAGAGTTCAAGAGTGGGTGTGCCGAGAAGAGTATTAGGTCGTGGAGGAAAATGCTGGCCCACACGGACGCCGTAAGCAAGACAATACCGGCTTGAGCGATGACTGCTGTGCCTGTTTAGGGAGTCGTTAGAGACAACTTTGAAATGGGTTTTGATAGAGAGCTTACCTATGAAGACATTGTAGTAAAGAGGTCGTCCTTCTTTTTGCGAAGCGTCGCCAGCTCGTCCAAGGAGGGGTTCGTCTTCTCCAACCCCTTCCACGTCTTCTCGTGGAGCTGGCACATCTGGGACCCCGGTCGCTGAAGCCATCTCTCTGGATTCGATGCGGTGTTCTCTTTCCAAGCCTGGGGCTTAGGTTCTGAAAAGCTGTTCAGAGACTTTGAAGGATTGAAAGGGTAGAAATAAAGAGGAGGGAGTGGCATGTTGTCGTCGTCTCATCACGATATCTAATATGCACATACCCTTGCAAAACATCCCCTCATGACGCTATCACATAGCTTCGGCCAATGCCAATCACAGGCGGTGCATGGTAAGCTGATTCAATCTCACCCCTTGATGGCGCCATTCAAGTCGACATTCTTGCAATACATTTACGAGTGCTCTATAAACAATACGTTCAAGATACACAAGCACGAGCTCAAAGTATCACAGCATTGGTCCTTCCAAATCTCCAATCAAGGAGAATTGCGTTTCGCGGCAGCCGCGGCCGCATTCAACCCTCAAAAGGTGGGGCTTATTATCGATGGGCGGCCACGTCCGACGTCCGATAGGTAGGACATTACTCGATGGGAATTGCAGAACTTTTAGAGTTTTGTACAGTAGGAAGCGAAATCGGTTTCACACCAAAGACTCTTTGATTGCCTTCGTACTTCTTAGCTTGCTAAGAAGAAGGGACTTCGAAAAGCTTACCGGAAACTTTCGGACACCGAAAACCGGGTCTAAATTAGTCCGGTCCGGTATTACGTAATTTCGCCAAGAGTTTTAGCTCCCACGTGTTGTTTGTGCACGTGGCTCCTTAGGATATTCCAAACCCCAGCGAACAATACGGACTGACTTTCCCTATCATACATAGCATTGTGTATCAAGGATCTTCGCCTGCTAGTCTATAGTTGTCTACTTAATATTAAGCATAGATTCTCCTCTTGAACTCTTATTTAATTTACCTGCGTCTCCAACATATAGTTCTCAAAAGCAGTCTAGTCCAGATAGTACCGAGTAGTATGTTGCAAGTCGAAAATAATTTATTGATTAGCTAGCAGGAATCGCTTAGCGCTAGCTAAGGTTGAGGTCACGGGATGATCACGCGAGCTCCTTAGCTGATGGGGAGGGAGCTAGCGTCCTTGGCTTAAACCAATAATATACTTGGATAAAGAGACTTCTCTAGACATAAAGATCAATAAGAAGACAAGTATTAATGTTATAAGTAAAAGTGTCTAGATCTACTAATTTTAATTAAAAGTATTTAGATTTTGTAAAAAAAACTATATTATATAATTTTATTAACTTTTAAATATTATTATTATTATTAATTATACACTGCTCGAGCCTATACAGACTATACAGACCTTCTACAATCTAAATACATAGTAAAAACTGTGCCTTAAAAACAAGGCCAGGTGAAAACCCTATATATCCCTAATATCCTCTAGTTGTTCAGCTAATTTTGTACTAGTAGTTCCTTGCTAATCTACTAGAACCTAATGAAAAGAAAGGGAACAGGGCCTGCGGGGGGGCAACCTTTAAACATAAAGTTCACTAAAACTCAAGCTCTAAGTTATTTTACTAGCAAGTACGCCCCTCTACTTTGCCCTCCTATCTAGGTATAGTTTTGAAAAAGCTGCATCACGCAGCTGTGCTTGATTTACTATTTATTACATTAGAATATTAAACGTTCCCTTATCGCCAGACTTCTTGCATTTTGCAGCCTTGAATTTGAACGGCTTGACTTCATTCCACACTGAGATTCTGCTGATGAAGAAGAGGGAAAATTATGGCAGAATTGATAGTGTACCGCAGTTCGTTGAGGCGAGACCATTCAACAATACCATGGAGAAAAATACACACTCAACGAATCTAAGAGCCTATAGAATACTATTAATGTTCCCACTACGCAAGGTATGAACATGTAGCTGTTGCAGGCCACCAAGATTGGTGACTTGTACGCAAGCCCAAATACCTTACACCAAACTCAACGTTTTTATCTTGTCATTCCACCTGCAGATTGGCAACAATCTCTCCCAAAGAATATTTGGCTTTGATTATGATTTTCGTGGAACACTACAAGATTGATCCACTCGATAGTCCTACTTCAATACAATAGGTAGCCAGCCTTGAATACCATCCAATTTCCTCCTTCGATACATTCCTCCATTCCGTTCATCGTACAAAATGGATAATTTTTATAACGAGAAAACGGCAATAACTCCGTTGGTATAATCGTCTGAACAGCTGTTTCAAGCACCGCCATCACTGGGTTTCTTCGCGTTAATATTGTTCCACTTGCTGAACAAGCTGACAGGGAAAGTGACGCCGCAGGCCCCGATAGTAATTGCAAAAGCAACCTTGATACCCCATGCGTACGCACGGAGAACACCGTCCAGCTCGGCTCCGGAAAATACCTGGTGCAGCTCAGTGGCACCGGTACCCGTGACTAGGGCGGGATTGACGCTCGGTGCGGTGTTGGCAAGCTTGTGCACGAGCTGGTTGACGAAGCCGGATTGCGCGGCTGCGATCAATAATGTGCCGCCGACAGATCGACAGACTGTGCACGAGGGATACACTTAGCTTGGGGATACAAGGGGACAAAGAAAATTGACGACATCCTAGGACAGGGCGAAGGAGAACTCACATATAATAATCGCGGTCGTAGGAGCCATGTCGCTTGGCGCAGTAAAAGCCTGCGCAGCGATGACCGGGACTTGGAAGGCGATGCCGTATCCGAAGCCCGCCAAGATCTGATACCCAACCCATTTGCCTGTCGAGGTCCCAATGTCGAGAGTATACAGTAGACCAGCGGCGATGGTTACGATCATAGAGCCAACTGTCAAATAAGGAGTTGCAATACCCGTCTTCGTGATGGCTTTGCCTGAGGCAATTGTGGCAATACTGAACATGATGATGAGAGGAATGTTGCGCACACCCGAGCCAATCGGACTGACGTTGTCGATGCTTTGGAAATAAATGGGCATGTAATAGAGCGTGATGAAATACGAGCCAGCGAAGAAGAAGCCCCATACGCCGTTGACCCAGACGGTCCTTTGGCGCATAAGGCGTGGTGTCAGCATAGCGCGTTCGCCTTGCCATATTTCTATAATTATGAGTGCAAGAACTATGACAACGAAGCCGACGAGTAAACCGATAACGACGCTGGAATCCCACGCATGGGTTACACCACCGTACTGAAGAGCTAGAAGCAAGGCGGCCAGTGCACCCATTATAAGCACCGTCCCTAACGGGTCCATTTGTAGAAGCTTCTCCTTGAGCGTAGCATCGGCCAGCTTAACGGCTTTAGGGGTCTTGAAGGTGAGCAGGATGGTAAAAGCGGCCAGACCACCGATTGGAAGATTGATATAGAAGCACCTAAAGTTGTCATATTAGGCCAGGTCCGGTCATAGCAGGATTCGATGACTGGAAATAGTCCCTTGTTTTGCAACAAAGACAAAGCAGTACAACATTCTTGACTCACCACCTCCAGGACGCCGCATCTGTAAGCCCTCCACCAATGAGTGGTCCAGCGACAGCGGCGACGCCATATGACGCACCAATGACCCCCGTGTAGGTAGCTCTCTTCGTGGGCTCAGCAGCAAAGGCAGTAATCGTGTATACTCCAGGCGCGATACCCGAGGCACCGAGACCGGCGATAGCACGTCCAACAATCAGAGTCGTTGAGTTTGGGGCGACAGCGCAGATCAAACTCCCAAGTTCAAAGATGAAGATTGCCACCAGGAAACTGGCTTTGAGGGGAAAGAATTTATACACTTTGCCCCACAGTGACTGGAACGCTCCGAGCGTCATGAAATAAGCCGAACCGTACCACGAGATATCGTCAAGGCTGTTGAATTGGTCGGTAATCTTTGGAATAGCGGTTGCAACAATGGTCTGAATCGAGAGAATCAGCTTACTGGCGTGTGATGCATTGGCAAAAGACGACTCTGCGAGAAACTTGGAGCGGTAGAACTCACCTGATCTAGAGAAATGAGGGTGATACTAAGCACGAGCGCAAGCATGATGAACAAGACTTCGACACCTTTCGGGTATCCAACAGGTTCTTGCGGCTTACCCACGGCTTTTTCTTTAGTAGCAGGACTATCGTCTTCGGGGAATTCTGGTTTCTCTACGCCATTGACAGTCGAGGATGCCACAGTGGACGTTTCGTTAGACTTGACGGTCTGCTTTTCCTTTTCAGGCTCGACCTCATGTGTTTTCTCTCCGATCGCTTCGAGCTTGCCGTCCTCTGGCAAGGGAGGTGGAGGTGTTGATGGAGACATGTGTGTTTGTTATATGGCTCAATTGCTTCGGCTTGATATGAGATTCTCTGTGCTTTAAAACGCGACCTTGAAGCAATTAGTGTGCGCTGAGCTTAAATAGATAGGGCTGTTAAAATGTACGGTGGTAATGTACGGAGGTACAAGCCCAAATATCATTTGATTGTAGCTCTTGGCGCTCGCTTGCCACTCTATAGGACCCCTGCCAGTGTTGTATAAAGGAGCTGGGCCTAACTAAACGCCGTTAAGTCCGCAAACCTAACGCCGCTCGTCCGAATAGTGGATACAGTTTATCATTATGGCGGCAATACCCACGTTTTAATGACTGCTTTCAACGACTGAGGACCTGAGCATTGCAAGTATGTTGGCCAGATAGGGTGCTCAGAAGTATGCCCGCCCCCCCCCCCCCGGCTGAACTAGCCATTCTAAGAGCCGATGAGGTGAAGGTAGGGTCTTGTCGGCAAGACGTAGAACTGCAAACACCTATGACGCCAGCGTCAGTAGAGGCTTTCCTGTCACTGCAGAACCTGATCATCCAAGATGCTCATGCGCTTGATGAAACGAGCAAACAGAACCTAGTAAGGCACTTACAGAAATGTACCAAAGCTTTCCAGAAATCCTCTGCTCTAAGCATGCTCCAAGAGGACCGAATTCAATTCCTGACCACAATCAACAACGAAGCCAAAGTTCGACGAGCGACCCAGTCACTGGTGCTAGGGAAGGCGAAGGTCATGAGCTATAAAGAGCTCGAGGAAGCACGGGCGAAGCATGCTGAAAGAGATGCTGCACAAGAGGCCAAAGGCAAGGGAAAACGTGGTCGAAAGAGCAAGAGTAGTCCGCCCGAGCCAGAGGAAGACGCTGCAGAGATGGTAAGACGTAGGCGAAAGCGCAAGAGTACAGAGCTTGAGGCGCCAGAGCCAACGAACAAGATGGCGCGGATAAGCAATGCCCCTAAGCCAGCGAGTGCCTTGGTGATGCGGGCCAACAGAACACAGGTTGCTGAGGATGAGATTGCGCCAGAACCGCGGAGAGCTCCAGTGGCGCGGATGTGGTAGTAGAGGCCAAGATTGCCATTTGAATATGTAATAGAGAATCGGTAAGTCTGAGGCAAGCTCGGGCTGGTTTCGCGACCTGTTGCTATAAAGTAACTTAGATTTAATGTCTTCGTCGAATTTTGACACGAGAGGTTATAACCACCCTTTGACGTTCCTCTATCATACTTGCTCCGCAACGCAATGGCTGATGCCTGCCATTATCGTGCCCGCCGTTATCGTATGCTCTTTGATGTGCCATTGTCAATGTGCCATCTTTATTGTGCCATCTTCATTGTGCCATCTTTATTACGACGTCGTGGGCCTTTGGTCGTCGGGGGCGCTACTGTGCCCGCTATCATTGCCACGTTGTTATCATCTGAGCTGCTATTAACGTCTTGGCTAGGTCATCGTAGTCTGTCGTGCTGATTTCCGTGCTCCTTTCGACACTCCGGCAGCCCTTACGTACTCTGTCATCATTGAGGTCATCTTTGAATTCGTCAGCAATCTTGCAAGAGAGCGGATTCCCCTTGGAGGCCAGGGCTTGGAATCGAAGCGGTTCGTCGTTTCAAGCAGAGCGCAAACAGTTTGAGGGAAAAGCCAGAAGTGCAAAGCCGGCAGTGGATGTCTCTAAGCTTCAAAGATACAAAGCACAAGAAAACCTGCATGCCGAGTTTATCCGGACCAAAAGGGGAGGTACACAAAATGCCAAGCGAATTTATTACGCTTACATAATGCCGTATCAACGGTCACGCTTGTCGTATTATTTTAACATTATACCAAATTTATATAAGTGTGGCGTTCTTCTAGAAACTTCTATGAGCGGCCACGTGCCTGCTTTCGCTCTACCTTGAGCCGCTAAATCGTACCATCTCAATCACTACTGTACGGAAGGGGGTTTCAAGAATTGAACACCACCCCCTTGTATTCTGCCACGCCAATTCAGGTAATATGTGGAGAATTTCGAAGTATTCGACGTCTTTCTATGGTAGAACTTGCTCACCGTTTTACATGGGGGTGGTGTTCAATTTTTGAAACCCCCTTCCGTACTGTAAGTTATGGCCGACCGCGCCGTGAAGCCTGCGTAGGAGGTCTCTGTACCGAGAGTATGGTCACTATCAAGTATCGGCGCAAGCGTTCCCGGAGCATGCCCGCGTGCCGCCCGCTTGCTAACCATTTTGCTAATTATTACCGAATCAGATAACTTACTACAGCCATTTTCTAGCCTCCTTAATATATGACCTACTTTTTCGTTTGTGCAGCCGTGCGCCTATATGCTAATATACATTCTTCCTCACTACAAGATGTATAGAAAGACGATGCATGGCTGGCTCGAAATAGCCGGACAGCCGCCAGGATCTTTTGAAATGGCTGGCCGCGATTGGCTAGCCGTAGTGATGATTCACGAGGGGCTGCCGCTCAGCTGAGGGCGCTAGCCTCAACCCAACGTCCCCTTCCAATTCTCACCTCACTTTACGTCTGTGCTAACTCGACAGCTCAATAACCACCGAGATCCCTCTCTCTTACGATCCTTCTTCCGCTAAGCTTCCCTTTGAATTTCGCGTAGTCTGTCATACCGCAGGCAACAGTCCCTCTGGTCAGCTATGGCCATGCGTCTTCTAGCCGTCAGCGACGACGGCCGCTTCATCTAAGAGCGGTTCGCGAAAGACAACATACCCCCATATGCCATTTTATCTCACAGATGGAGTACACACGAAGATGATGAGATCACGTTCAAGGAGATTGCTGAAGGGATTTACGACAAAAAGAAATCTGGCTACAAGAAACTACAATTCTGTAGCGCACAAGCAAAAGCTAACGGCCTATACTACTTCTGGGTGGATACTTGTTGCATCGATCAGTCGGATCAGAACGAGCTTAGCGTAGCTATATACTCTATGTTTCGGTGGTACCAGAGGGCTGTCAAATGCTATGTCTATCTAGCAGATGTATATGTTGGCGATCGAGACGATTAGTCAATAAGTGTAGCAAAGGAGTCCGCGCTGTCAAAGAGCGAATGGTTCTCTCGGGGTTGGACACTACAAGAACTCCTTGCTCCAGAGATAGTCGAGTTTTACACACGAGACGGTGTGCGGCTCGGCGATAAGAGTTCGCTCGAACAGCAGATCGCTGAAATAACGGATATTCCGATAGTAGTCCTTTAAGGGCGATCACTTTCTCGCTTTACTCTTGAAGAGATATTTAGTTGGGGAGAGCGGCGGCACACCAAGAAAGCGGAGGACAAGGCATACTGTCTACTAGGTGTTTTCCACGTTTCTATGCTGCTTGACTATGGCGAAGGTGAGAAGATGGCGTTCTCTCGGCTCTATAGAGAAATCGAAAACCGCGTACCTGGTAAGTGTTTCTTTCTAATGCTATGTACTATGCGCTACTTGAGTGCAATGCTCGCATAGCCGTCTTTGGTTACAATCTCGCCAGCTACTATAGCTAGGGATATACTAAGTAATTATTCTAAAAAGCGCTCTAGATATAGATGGCCTGCTTAAAAACCTACTATACGCTGCTAATGCACCCTTTAATATTGCAAAATGGCAGCACGAGCCAACTTGTCTCCCTAATACCCGCGTAGACTTGCAACAACAAATACACGACTGGATAGACGGAAGTAACGAACGTACTATATTCTGGCTCAATGGACTAGCTAGTACAGGAAAATCCACGATTGCCCGTACTATCGCCTATAAATGCTTTCAATAAGGTCGTCTTGGTACCAGCTTCTTCTTCTCCAAAGGTAGTGGCGATATTAGTTATGCTGGCAAATTCTTCACTACCATAGCGGCTCAACTCTCCGAGGAATCTCAATATCTGAAGCGTTGTATTTACGATGCAATGAAGGAGAACAAAAGCATAGCGACTCAGTTGTATACTAACTAGTGGCGGCAACTAATTCTTGGTCCACTTTCTAAACTCGATAGAGGCTACCGCCCTTTTTCTTTTATATTCGTGATTGATGCTATAGACGAATGCGAAAGCGACGTAGATATAACACTTATCTTACAACTATTAGTTGAAGCTCAATCACTAAAGAAGGTTCGCCTGCGAGTATTCTTGACTAGTAGACTAGACACTCCAATTTGACATAGCTTCGATCAGATATCAGAGGACAAACACCGGCATATTGTTCTTTACAACATACTGACATTGGTTATTAACCATGACATCTCCGTTTTCCTTGCACACAAGCTCCAGCTCATCGGGCGAGAGAATTATTTCCCAGATGATTAGCTAGGCCTAGATATTATCACCGATCTTGTTTAGAAAGCAAACGGCCTCTTTATTTGGGCTGCGACCGCATGCCGATTCATTAGGGGAGGACCGCTTGCGAAGAAACGAATTGGCGCGATTTTGGCTAGTGAAATTGACGCAAACTCGCCAGAGGGGCATCTAAACCACCTTTACACTTTAGTCTTGCAAAGTTCTATCCCACAAAAATATAGTGAGAAGTTCAAGCAGGAGCTATATATTTTATTGAGGAATATTCTTGGAAGTATTGCTATTCTCTTATCCCCTCTCTCTGTCAAGTCTCTAAGCACAATCCTTAATGAAGAGTCAGTCGGCGTTGCAATTAAGGATCTTCACGCTATTATAGATATTCCAAAGAACTTAACTCACCCGCTCCGCCTCCACCACCCTTCATTTCGCGACTTTCTCCTCAACAAAGATCGATGTGGGGAATTTTGGGTAGATGAGAAGCAAGCACATTATATCTTAGCTGCTAGCTGTATAAAGTTAATGTCCCAGACACTCAAGAAGGATATTTGCGAATTACATGCTCCTGGTTATCAAGCCGCCCAAGTTGAGAGCAGTCGTATTCAGAAATGCCTTCCGCCTGAAGTTCAATACGCATGCCTCTACTGGGTTCAGCATCTGCAAAGGAGTGGCTCTCAGGCTTACGACGGCGAGGAAGCCCACCAATTTCTGCAGGCTCATCTACTGCACTGGCTTGAGGCGCTTGGGTGGATGGGCAAGACGTCAGAAGGGATTCAAGCAATATTGTCCTTAGAGGCTCACGTTCTAGTAAGCTATCTATCTATTATTATAGGAGTCTAATTAACTTGTCCTTAGGTTAATGAAAGCCCCAATTTACACGCATTTATCCATGATACCAAGCGATTTGCCCTATATAACCGATCAGTGATTGAAGAGACACCCCTCCAACTATACTGTTCGGCCCTTGTGTTCGCCCCAGAGAAGAGTATTGTTCGAGCAAAATTTGAGAAGTGTATCCCAGCTTGGATCCAGAAGAAACCCAAAGTGCAAGCAGATTGGAGTGCAGCTCTACAGACGCTCGAGGGCCATTCGAGCTGGGTCAACTCAGTGGCCTTCTCACCAGACGGCAAGCAGGTGGCGTCAGGGTCCGGTGATGGGACAGTCCGGCTCTGGGATGCCGTGACGGGCGCGCCGCTGCAGATGCTCGACGGCCATTCGAGGGAGGTCAACTCAGTGGCCTTCTCACCAGACGGCAAGCAGGTGGCGTCAGGGTTCGATAATAGGACAGTCCGGCTCTGGGATGCCGTGACGGGCGCGCCGCTGCAGACGCTCAAGGGCCATTCAAGGAGGTCAGCTCAGTGGCCTTCTTACAAGGTGGCAAGGTAGAGCAGGGTTTATTTTTATCAAATGATTGGGTAATAGAAGGGAAGGAGAAATTTCTTTGGCTTCCTCCTGAATACCGAGCGAGTTCTATAGCTGCTTGGAACAGAATTATCGTATTAGGACACCCATCTGGGAGAATATCTGTTCTTGGATTTAAGGAGGGGTCAAAGGAAATAGAGGAGCAATATATATAATAAATTATTTTCTTTTCTCTCTATGCTATAGAGGGTCAAAGGGGAGCTGTGCCTTTATAGTAGTCAGTAATTGCCACTTGATTTCTATATCTTCTGGGATGATCATAGTGTCAAGAATATTGCCTGATATGTCAGGATATTTAGTATCGGTCAGTCCCGATATCTGAACTCGGGCGGATGCGACCAGAAGGTATATATGTACGAGCTGTACAGAGCTCTATATATATAGGCTCTGCCGCAGGTAGAACTGCAAGAAGAATCAAGTCAAGTTCATCACTTGGAATACCACCTCACCGAAGCTCTTTCACTAGTGTCCACGTGACCCTGCCCCACATAAATCTGACACATAGAATGCTTTGTCCATAGCACGTGATTCTGAAGCTAACCATAATAATCCTAGTGGTATCACAAGCCTCTTGGCATTGTGGATGACTAGAAATTTCAAGAGTGCTCCAGCCGGAAGTAGTCAAGCTGTAGTTTATCCTCGCGTCAGCCACAGTCTTGAAGAGCCACAAGCTTAGTAAGTGATTATATAAGTAAAAATTACCACCACCAGGGGGTGCCAAATCTCGTGAGAGAGTCAAAATTACAACCCACCCGCAACTTCGTAACACAACGCGAAATAAAATTTCTGAATA
>NXFV01000856.1:0-118908 GCA_002803225.1 Gamarada debralockiae | reverse complement strand
TTGTTGTGTGGGTGCAGAAAATTGTCGAGGTTTTCCGCTGTCTCACGAGATTTTGCACCCCCGGACACCCTAAATTCCTCCTACTAGAAAATCACGTTCGCATCATTGCCCTTACGCCTGATTTGCAAAGAGTGTCCTTTTATAGCGTAACAGACTTCCTCCACCACAGCTCCACTACCGAGCTCTTACTATCCCTAATACTTATAAAGGGGTCTTATCTGAGCTCTAAGGCCTCACCACTATACAGGAGATCATCATTAGCCTTGTGGCTGCTGTGGCATGCAAATTCATAGAAGATCGCCACTCAGATCAGTACCTCGAGTCAAAGCACTAACGATTTTTGGTTAGTGCAAAATAGCCCCGCACGTCCCAGTGATAATTACGTGCACCCGGGAGTGGCCACGGAACATAATTTATAAAAAATTATAAGAGATATTGAGGTGTGTACAGATTTTAAGATGCTTGAAGTCAAAAGTACCTATCGTTTTTTTCGGCACGCAGGGATGGACATTATTACAGTATTAATACAATAAATTTTACTGAGATTACTGTAACCACGACGCAGCTGACTAGGGTCCTTGCTCGCTTGATTGGAGGAGGTATCAGCCCATGTGGCGACGTCGTATGACATGGCACGCCCTGGCCGCCACAATCGTGGTAATAGCTTTTTAGCTTTATAATAAAACCTGGATATCTCTAATCGTTCCATGTGTTTAAAAGGTGAAAAAAGCTTGATGGTGGTGTTGCAAGTCGAGGGGTCCTATTATCCCTTCGTCTGGCAGAAACTACCTCAACGCTAGCAAGAACCTTCGGCCAATGAAATTTAGCGGATTAGAACCTAGCTATGCCTAAAATAGAGCATCACGTGAAACAAACGTAGTTAATATCTAATCAGAGGACACAGACGTCCGACTTTACTAAGATAGGCTAGCGTTGAGGTAGTTTCTGCCAGACGAAGGGATAGTATAAAAGGAGGCTCTCTGTAAATTCAAGGGGGCGGCGACGACACGATAATAATTTTCGGAACTAATAGGTTAGGAGTGTTTAGGGGAGGTATATAATGCATTGAAATGAAAATGAATAAAAATTTTAACGCGTTCACAGATTTGAAGTCGCTTGAACTTGAAGTACCTACGATTTGTCTCGTTACAGGTGCGTCTCAGGACGCAGGGATAGACGTTAGGCTAGCACTCTTGTTTGCCTTCGTACTTCTTAGCTTGCTAAGAATAGAAGGGGCTTCGAAAAGCTTACCGAACACTTCCAACACCGAAAACCGGGTATAAGTTACGCCGCACCGTTGTCACGTGCTTTTACAGTTCTGGAAGCTCGGACCATCCGCATAATAATCGCTCCGTTATCTTGATATTTTTGGGTACTTTTACAGCCACGAGAGCTGTTTAATCACTAGACATTCTCTTCTGAAAGTTCGAAGGCTTCGTGCGAGCCGTAGGCTAGCACTCTAGTATTTTCTGACCCACATCTCCAGGTGCACTAGTGCTATTACAGCTAGCTGACTCTCAGATCCCTGCATCGCCAGATCGCTACCCCTACTCTGTGGGGGCCATGTATCAAAGTGCCTGAGGATTTGGCTGACATTGGCAAAAATCGGCGTCCGCACAGATTTCCTTTTACAGTACACATAGGGCACATACTGTAATACAGCTGACACTCGTAAATAAGAACAATCGAATAGTATAAAGTAAGCAGAGCCACTAGAAGGCTTACATAATGATGTTCTACAGTGCAGCCGCGTACAAAATGGCCCTGCCAGCACACTATGGAACTTAATCACGTGACTTAGGCATCACTGCCTTCGGGGGTGGTGCTCGTCGACTATCTTATTTTAGCTTCTCGTAGAATACATAGAGGTATCTTTACTCTTGTTATTTATTCATTCGTATTATACTATGTCTGAGTTGCATGTAGTAGACCCAGACGGCGACCTTATCATTATCCACCATCCTCCCAGAGAATCGTTCGCGCCATGGGACCACCCCGAAGATATCGGAGATAGCGAACCTGCTGCTAGGGTCATCGAAACCCCTGGCGCTCCGCATGATGAAAGCGCCCTACTTATCTCCCCATCGCCTCCACTCGAATTGCGGTTCAAAGTCTCATCGAAACACTTGACTTTGGCTTCGCACCGCTTTAAGAAGATGCTAGCGGGGTCCTATATAGAAGCAAACCCTTCTTACCCTGATGGTTGCCGCCAGGTGACCATAGAATCCTTCGATTCCGAAGCCCTCAAGATCCTCCTCAATATCATTCACGGCAAAAACAGCAAGGTTCCTCGGTCCCTTAACCTCGAGATGGTTGCTAAGGTCTCGGAGTGGGTAGACGACTTAGACTGCTATGAAGAAGTAGAAGTCTTCGGGGATATTTGGATTCGCCAACTAGAAAAGTCGCTCCCTAAGGAGTATAATAGGGATCTCATACTCTGGATCTTTATTTCCTTTGTCTTCCGTCAATCTGCCCTGTTCAAGTCAGCTACGCAGACGGCCATACTGCACAGTACGGGTCCATTTCGGATGCTCGATCTTCCAATACGCTCTATTATAGCTGGTGAGTGGTTCGTAGGACTATGTCCGCCTTCACTAAGAGGCAATCAGAGAGAATCGACAAGCAGCGACTGGAACTGCTTGAACAGCTCATTACTAGCATTCACGGAGTTGTCAATAAGTTATGTAAAAGCGAGCGGGGGTGCACTTTTGAATGCAATTCAATACTGCTTGGCGCGCTACTAATGCAAATTCAACCGCTCGGATTATGGCCGCGTCCCTCGGAGCTATATTCCAGATTCAGCTTTGTCGGGATAGCACACGCTGTGCGCTTCTTTCGATCACCATATTATCATTCTGGGCCCCATTTGTATTTAGAGGAGGCAAAAGAAGATTCCTGGTCTGAGGAAGATTCATCTTTTATCGCGAGGAAGAAGAAGAAAGGCAAGGTGCTGTCGCCACCCGACGAGGAACATAAATGTAGCCTCCGATCCCTTCTTGTTCCTGGGATTGATCGTTTGGAACATAGTGTCAGCGGTCTAGACCTGGAACATATACCAAGCAGTGGACTTTGCTCGGCCCCTCGAGAGGGATCTGGACTTCCTACTCGGGAAGTCTGACTACCACATAACAAGGTCTACGGGTTGCTTGGAGTGTTTCTAGCGTCTACATCATACGCCATGAGGATTAACTACGGCCGAGATCCTGCACAAGTGATTGCTGGGTTTTCCTCTGCGGTTCCGTGATGGACGCGTCAACCTTGAACTTGAATCTGGTACGGAGAAAAGATGGGGTAGTCTGTAGCTACTCGGATTTGGCAGGGGGAATACGGAATAGGTAACATAGCTTGAAAGAGTTGAGGATATCACGGGGCCTGCACAGAAACTTCAGAAACCTATAATTCATATGGCCCCGACTTTCAAAGAGTCAAAGCCTCTACAGCAGTGACAAGTTCATTCTGAGTTTTCCCCCAGATACGGATATTGTCTGGAATCTCGTCCATTGCATCTTCAATGCCTTTTGCCAGCTGAAAGAAGGCTGAAGATTGGGCTTCAAAGTCCGCTTCGAAATCGCCATCCCCACGAGACATCCAACTTAGATTCATCTTCTTGGCAAAGCTCATAAGGCAAGACTCGATCTGTCGCGCAAGTGGTGGGAGATCTACCACGGAAATCCGGTCAAAGCAATGATAGCCATATATGCCTCGGGATCCGACGGAGACAGGTACAAAGGACTTGCTTAAGGTTGGCCATCGACGGTTGTACCAGGAGCAGATGAAAGTCATACTTGCTTCGGCACACTCATTTGTATCGCTGATTATTGTGTTAACGTTGTGTAGGATTAACGAGGCATCTGAACACAGCTCTAAGATATTGCTTTTCGATAAATCGTCTTCAATCTGAGCCTTGGAAGAGAAGCTGTAACGCGTCCCAGAAAGTAAAGGCCCTAGTCGAGTCCAGATTTGAGTAAGACGCCCAGTAACGAATGATTCATTAGAGGAATCAACTCGGTCTCCTCTATTAGCACAGATAAACATGTTGAATAAATCATAAACTTACTGTCGAACAGAAACTAGGCTCGAACCCTGCACTTTTTGATGCGACCCCCACAGAGCATGGATACAGGGATCTAAAGTTCAACTAGGCTGTAGCGGTACTAGTGTCGGGTAAATATGGGTCCAAAAAATTATCACAGAGTCCAAGTGTGAAACTCGTTTCGCTATTCACTGTAAGTCTGAAATCTTTCATTGCTACTTTCTTTCCCTCATTTCTCATTCACAAATAAGTCAACATGACTTTCGAAAACGAATACAAGCTAGAAGATGTGGCAGCAACCCCTGTTGCGTCTGACAAGATTGATGGAACCTTTCGCTCTTCTTCAATTGGTAAGTACGACTTTCATGTGCTTAGATGTTCAAATGGGTTGGATCCGTCATACTTGGGGCTAAGATCGATCATATCACTTTCGATTGCTCCAGTGGATCCGTAGAAGCTCTCCACTTCTCCTCTCACAATACACTCAGTTGCTACCCCTCCATCACGTGCAATTTATTAACTCCTCACTCCAGATCTGATATCCTCCGCCCTCGGCGGCAAGGTCCTCTCCTTCTCAGATCAATGGTTCGCCGAAGCATCCAATCTCTTAACGCCAACTCCACCCATCAGACAACCAGGCAAAATGGTCTACTCCGGAGCCTGGTACGACGGATGGGAGACTCGGAGACACAACACAGCTCCCTTCGACTACGTCGTGATCAGACTTGGTGTAGCATCAGGTACCGTAGAAGGCATCGAAGTCGACACTGCTTTCTTCTCTGGGAACCACGCACCTGCTATCTCTGTGGAGGGTGTATTCAGCTCCAGTGATGAAGAGGTCATTAGTTGGAAAGGAGAGAAGGGGAAGTGGGAGCCTATCCTTGGCATCCAGGAATGTGGTCCCTCGCAACGCTTTGGCTGGAAGCTTGCTGTTCCTACGAAGAAGGCGTATACGCATGTTAGATTGAACATGTATCCCGACGGTGGTATTGCGAGATTCAGACTCTTCGGCCATGCCGTCCCAGTCTTCCCAGAGGATAAGGAGGCCATATTCGATCTTGCAGCCGCTCAGAATGGAGGAGTGGCCGTCTCTTGCAGTGACCAGCATTTCGGCGTTATTTCAAACCTCATTTTGCCAGGCCGCGGAAAGGATATGGGAGATGGATGGGAGACATCGAGATCGAGAGGGAAGGGTCATGTGGATTGGGCCATCATTCGACTTGGTGCTCCAGGCATGATTCAGAATCTGTTGGTGGATACGGCGTTCTTCAGAGGGAACTTTCCGCAGAAAGTTAAGGTGGAGGCTATAGACTGGCATGGCGAGAGAGAGCCGGGAGCTTTGGCGGATGGATGGACGGAGGTGGTAGAGCCGAGTAGGTGTGGTCCGGATAAAGAGCATGAATTTGCGTCTTTGGTGAAGGACAAGCCGTTCACTCATGTGAAATTGGTTATGATACCTGACGGAGGGGTGAAGAGGATCCGGGTTTTTGGGAAGAGGACTCTTTAGAAAGCAAAATCGGATGGCTTGTTTGATTTTATCAAACAATCAAATGGGCATTCCTGAATACCGTAGTGATAGAGATACAAGATATCAATCCTTCATTCCCATTTCAGGAAGAAGCAGTGTCAACAGAGCCCACGAGAAGCAAACAATTGTCAGGTGCTCAGTCCAACTCAGCAGTTGAATCCGGGGACATCGAGCATGCTACTAGCTATCCAAAGCATCTGCTTTCAATCACCCAAAAAAATTGAGCGATGGATCTCTTATATTCCAATTAATGCGGTAGTAGGCACGTGACCTGTTTTACTGGCTTCGAAACACTTCTATAGGCTATAAATGCCGATAAAGCGAGCAGTTTCACTCTTACCTTTTGTCAAGTAAGTGAATAGTCCCACAAGGAAGGGAGCGATTTTGTTGACGGACCCTCTGAACTTGCCAAAGTAAGAAAGGAGATCGTCGTCGATTTTTACCTGGTGCTCGGACCCACAAGGCGACAACATCTCGTCACAGAGCGACAACGCATCGACAAGAACTTTGAATATTTCCACATTACGCCAAACTAGGATCCAGAATTAAGACATTCACACCGAGCGAGAATCTCATGACATCCAACAGATGAGTACGAACTACATGCAGTTCCTGCACCTGCAATGGACAATGGCGGGGACATCGGCTTTGGTGGGGAGATGGAGGAGGAAGTAAAACGACCTAGGACCTTACCAGACGACCTGCCAAAATCCTTAGACGACAGGAAGACTGTGCCTTCCCACTACACCGCTGAGACGGAGATGTACGATGCATGGCAAGGTAGGTCCCTCCCCATTTCATAACCCGCAACTTCCCTTTAGGCCGCACTGACTGAATATGGGATAGGGCAATCACAATTCCTCACAACTCCCATCCTTGCCAAACCCCTCCAATTCAACAATCTATCCCTCGATGACAACGGATATGACGATGATGATTTGACGAGCCAGAAGATCGGGGATAGCGATACGCGGTTAATGGAGATGCTTGCAGCTCAAGCGGCGCATAGGGATGGCTCCGCGAGCGAGGACGAAGAAGCTGTTGCGTTAAATGAGAAGTTGAGTGAGGATGAGAAGAAGGATATCCTGCAGAAAGCTCTGAATATGGCGGCTAGCAATGGGGATGTGGAGCGCATACAACGGATACTGGGGGGGAAGGCTAAGGAGTTTGTGGATATTGATGCACCAGATGAGGAGGGGACTGCTCCGCTTATTTATGCGAGTTGTTTTGTGAGTTCTGGCTTGTATGGGGCGGAGGCGAGTGGCTAATTGGAGTAATAGGGACATGAAGCGGTTGTGGCTGCCCTCCTAGACGCTGGTGCCAATGTGGACAAGCAGGATCGAAACCAATGGAGTGCTCTGATGTGGGCGATGACGAATCGACATAAGGGCATTGCGAAGGCTTTACTGGATCATGGTGCATCTCCAGAAGTCAAATCCTCGTCTGGACGGACGGCCTTCGATTTCGTGGCTCCTGATAGCGAGATTTCGGGGTATTTACATGATAGTGGATATCATATTGGAACTGCGGGTGTCACGGATGATTTCTATAATCCGGGATTCTCGCAGGATCGGTTTGAGGAAGAGATGGCGGAGAATGAGCAGAGGAGAAGGATGATGATGGAGAGTGCACGAGATCTGGAGGTGGACTTGGGTGCTGTTGGGCTTGAGGATGAGCCTGAGGTAAGTCCGGCTGTGGATTATTGGCAAATCATGAGTGCTAATGTTCTGTAGTCACCAGGGGAGCTAGAAGAGGAGGCACAAGAATTTGACTGGAGTAGATGTCTGCACGATCAGATGTTCGTCTTCCAGGAGAGCGAATTAGGCCGAATCCTCGACATCATCATCACCAACATGACCCCTCAACGGTCTATGTCTCAAAAACCAGTTCCCGCCAACATACTCTTCCTCAGTGCACGATATGCCCACTATCACGCCAGTCATGACCTCCTTGCCAAGCTCTTGATCAGTGCAATGGACAAGATTAATGATGTCGTTGAATCACATCAGTGGGATATGACTATACTAGCATTCTGGATCTCCAATGCTACGTTGTTGTTACATTATCTCAAGAAAGACCAAGGGCTGTCCGCATCGACTTCCGAATTTCAGTTGCAACTGGCCGAGTTGATCAACGAGATCTTCATCCTCATAATCAGAGATGCGGAGAGGAGAATGGACAAGGTTTTGGATTCGGCCATGCTTGACCATGAAACAATCCCCGGATTCGAAGATATTACATTCCAAAACGAATGGAAATTATTCAAGAGGAAGAACCAAGTCAAGGAGGAACCCGCCGAGAAAAGATTTCGACCTCCCTCACCAAAACAAAGGGCAAAACCTTCGCCCCGAAATGTCACGTCATTGCTATCATCTACGCTTTTTGTGCTCGATTTGTACGATATCCATTCTGTCATCACTTCACAAATTTTGGCACAGCTCCTATATTGGCTTGGAGCCGAACTCTTCAATCGGATTATGTCGAATCGCAAATATTTGGCTCGGACCAAGGCTATGCAGATCCGAATGAACATTTCTAGTTTAGAAGATTGGGCGCGCACGAACAACCGGCAACCGGAACATTACGAGCACGGGTCCATGACCTCTACTGGTGAAACAACCCAAGATGCAGCGCGACGACATCTCTCTCCTCTCATTCAATTGTTGCAATGGCTACAGTGCTTCTCGTCGTTAGGTACAGATGACTTGGAAGCACTTATTGGTACGCTGCAGCAACTCACCCGACTTACGTACCCACAGTTAATTCATGCGGTGAAACATTACCGGCCGGAGGTTGGGGAGAAGGGTCTTCCGAAGAGCGCGATGAAGTACCTCATTCACCAGCAAAGGGAAATTAAGGCGCGCAAGGAGCGAAGCCGAAGTGGGAAGAGAAATTCTTCGGCTCCGACTACACCTGTCAAGCCTAATAGCAATGGAGCGCCGGAAACGCCTGACTCGAATGGAAAGCCGATTGTGCCGAATACGCTGAAGCCTCTCCCGCCAGACGAGCTTCCTGACGAGGACGACGATGCGCCTGAGCATCTTCTTTTGGACCCAGCTCTGATGTTACCCTTCTCCTTGCCTACTAGCACGGACATGCTCGTGAGTTATGGGGCTGGATTTGGCGGAGTGAACCGTGAGCGAGAGCGAAAATACATCCCAACTGTGCCGCCCGAATTTCTGGCGAAGCTAGATACGAGTGGCGGGCGAGCGCAATCTACATATCAGGAGAGAGATTGGGAGAATGAGGATATCTGAGACAAATGGGGAATCGAAGCATTTCTGGAAGCATTTTCGTGGCGTTTTTTATCAATGAGGCGCTGGCATTGCCGAATTCAGCTGGGCTTATACGTTGTGCGTGCGTGGATGAGATCGACGATCACATGAAAATTCTCCGAACAAATGAATGAGCTGAATGTAGATAGATAGCCCTGGTAATATACTTTCGCTATGGCTTGAGATGTTATTGCTGCAGTACAAGACACCAATGGCTCAGATATAATGAGTCGTTTTGGCTCTCCCAAAATAACATCTCAGTTTAGAAGGAATCCCTCCAGTACTCAATCGCTCGCTACAATTGAATGAATGACAGATGCATTTCCCAGAGCCACCCATGAGTCTGTAATCGTTCATAGTGTCTCAGCATTTTAGGATCTTATGTTCCGATTGAAATCCGGCATTGCAGATTGTTCAAGGGATGTTCTGGTTACAACGGATTGGAGCCCCGCATTTACTTGGGGGAAGTGATCTTTAAATGCGGTGCCACGTTCGATGCCAGCGCAACGGTGTCTCGTCCAAGTACCAAGTAGAGTGGTATGAAGTAATACATAGTTCCCCAAATCACTCTCCTCCCTCAAATCCTCTATTACTCTAAACTCTAAAAGCTCCCCCTGCCCTCAAAGTTCACGGTCACGTCCCATCATCAAAGCACTCTGTCTAGATTTTGCCCCGGCACCGAGGTACCTGACGCTTTGATCGCGGTCCGACCCTGATGGTGGCTTGGCAGCACCTCGTTTTGGTAGATTTGGTTACATTTGGCGTGCGCTAATGAGATTGGGAACAACAGCAATCAACGATTCAGCGCGAATCAGGCCCCCAATCGACAAGAGCAGGAAATCTGATTTTTCGATCAGCTTGTCCGTCGCGCCTTCTCAATTACCTGCAACAGAGTCGCGCATTCCAATTTTGCTCGACGAGAGAGCTCACGACGTTCGTTTCGTCTCACTTTCGCTACCAATTTGCGTGCGCCATTTGCGATCAGGGCGGCGCGAGATTCGACAAATTGAGTGTGGCAACACAGTTCAAGTCGCGATCCCCATCCCCGGAACAAGACCCACACAATTACGACTTGAATCCACAAATTGCAGATATTGAGAATATGAAGGGATGGCCTCGCCATCACAGGGTAGTCTTCGCACGAAGTCAACGTTCCCGAAAACACGAACAGATGACGGCCTCATAACGCTGCGGTACGAAGAGACCACCCCCGCGAAACCCCCGATTCCTGTCACGGTCGCGCCGCCGAGACAGCCACCTACGGATACACATCCTGCTTTACGGCGGGAGAGGGTGGGGGGCGGGGAAGGGGAGGAGAGGAAGAGGGATTCGGGATTGGCGCCCACGACAAGCAGTAAAGCACGCGAGGGGAGTTTGAATACGGCGGAAGGGAAGGAGGAGGGTGTTTTGGGGTTCAAAATTGATTTCGCATCGTCGATTCCTGCGAGTACGCCACAGTCTCCTTCTGCGCAGACCAGCGTGCCTTCGACGCCGAAGATCAAGAAGAGTGAGAGTTTTGCATCTTCTACGGGGAGCATGAGTAGGTGGAGGAAACCTGGGTCGAGAAAAGGGAGTCTGCCGAAGACACCGCCGGGTCAGGCAAAGATGGCGAGTCCTTCTGAGGAGGAGTTTAGTCCTATTACGACGCCGATTCCGACGGATAGTTTGTTGGATGGGGAGTTTTTGGATCAGTTGTCTTTTTCGAAGCGAGGGAGTATGATGCTGGGTGGGAAGAGGGCTGTTCAGGCAGGGCAGAATCTTAGACGAAGGTAAGGCTTGATTGATATTTGGAGGAGGGTTTTACTGATGATTTTGGCAGACAACCCAGTTTCTCGATGTTGGCGTCACCTTCTATCAGAGTGCTGTCGGAAGATCTGGAGATGGAATCGAAGAAAGTTAGGTCCATGTATGAGGCAGGATCTGGTTTGGATTGGAATGATGGGAGGTTTGCATCTATGGACGGTCGTTTGAATGTTGAACAAGAGACGGCTGAAGAAACACAAGAGCTGTAAGTCAATATGCATGTTTCCAGAGCTCGAACTGACAAAACTAGGTCGAATGGACTCTTGAGTCCTGCTCTCAATGGTACTGCGAAAAGACCCGAAAGCGTGTTATCTACAAGAAGTGAAGGCGGAACGAGGAGACCCCACGAGTTAGCAGGAGGCATTGAAGACTGGGAAGATATCAATGGCAAAGATGTCGACAGATATGGCTTCATCACTATGAGCAGGAATCCATCAAGACCAGGAACACCCGAGCCGAGGCCTCCACAGAGAGTTTCGACAGTACTGCAGCTAGCATCCGAGACACCGAGAAGAAGACGGACGTTCGGTCGTTCTCCCTCAAACGCTACATCGAGGGCTAGCTTCAAACGAGCTCCTAGCCGGAAAGTATCTGCTAGATCATTGAAGACACAAGATACTCGAAGGTCCAATGCCTCAACGAGGAATAATAGCCACCTACGAGCTGCAGCAAATCGATTGCCAGGAAACCGGGATCGTCGCTGGATGGACGAAGCAGGCGACATGCTCACATTACCTCCCGGTCTGGCAGATATCGCCGAAGACGAGGAAGGCGGGAAAGCCGCTGAAGGACTCAAGAAAAAAGAATGGGACCGCGCCGAAAAATGGAGGAAGATGGCCAAGGTCGTCAAGAGAGGCAAAGATGGCGAAGGCATGGAATTCGAATTCGATACGCGGAATCCCAAATTGATCGAGCGGACTTGGAAAGGTATCCCCGATCGCTGGCGCTCTGCTGCTTGGTATTCATTCCTTAGTGCCTCTGCGAAGAAGAGAAAAGATAGCCCGAGCCAGGAGCACATTATCGGGGCGTTCCAGAAGTTGCAGAATCAGAGCTCAGCGGATGATGTTCAGATCGATATTGATGTCCCGAGGACTATCAATAGTCATATTATGTTCAGACGCCGGTATAGGGGTGGTCAACGTCTTCTGTTTCGGGTACTTCATGCGCTGTCGTTATACTTTCCCAAGACAGGGTATGTGCAGGGTATGGCGTCGTTAGCTGCTACGCTCCTTTGCTATTACGATGAGGAGAAGACGTTCGTTATGTTGGTACGGATGTGGACGCTGCGTGGTCTGGAAAAGCTTTATGAGACGGGATTCTCGGGGTTGATGGCTGCGTTGGATGAGTTCCAGAAGCAATGGCTAGACGGCGGCGAAGTATCAAAGAAACTAGTACGTTACTCCCATTCCCTCATACAAACTCATCTAATAATCCCTAGGCCGACCTCAACATCGAACCCACAGCCTACGGCACGAGGTGGTATCTGACACTATTCAACTACTCGATCCCCTTTCCGGCCCAACTCCGCGTCTGGGACGTCTTCATGCTCCTCGGCGACTCAGATCTCACTCTCGCCCCCAACAAAGACCGACCCTTTGCAGGCGGTCTCGACGTCCTGCATGCGACGAGTGCGGCGCTTATTGATGGCACGAGGGAGATTCTGCTAGATAGCGATTTTGAGAATGCGATGAAGGTCCTTACGAGTTGGATTCCGGTTAAGGATGAGGAGTTGCTGATGAAGGTTGCGAAGGCTGAGTGGAAGTTGAAGCGGGGGAGGAGGAGGGTTTGAGTGCTTACATCGTACGGCCCCACTTCGTGATTTCTACACCTTACAACGCACACGACATGAATACACACTCTCATTGAAGACTTTTCCTTTATATCGTCGTTGGACTGGATGGGACTTGGAGAATGCCGGATGGATGACGGTCTGAAACTTTGGGTCTGCTTGTCTTATCATTGCGTTCTATACCCGGGCCTCTTTTTTTCACCTTAAGATACATGGCGTTTTTGTATCTCGTTTGGTTTATTCGGGTAGTGGGGAATTTTAGTACTACAATAATAGAGCGCGATCAGACGCCTGATGTTTGAAAACCAAGAGCAGAAGAGATATGTCTGATAGTTGAAACGGGAGTGCTTGGAGCTGGGCTTCAAGGGCGGAGACTGCAACGAGGGGAGAAATAGATGGTGTGGGGAGATAATGGCTGTGGTGTGGGGAGGTAATGACTGTGGTGTGGGGAGGTAATGGCTGTGGTGTTGAAGAGGGATGTGAATCGATCCAATAGATGCATGCGAGTATACCAAGCATATGTAGTACTTGTATGATAGATATGACGTTTGTTCCCGATCAGTTCACGAATAGAATACAAATTCGTCGGTCCTTCGAAAAGCTCTTAGATCAAAAACCTGCCTTAGTCCGTCTCCAAGTTTTTGGCAAATCCCTGCCAGGTAGTCTGAGTGATCTATTACGGGCAATTTGGACAGCTATTACGATAGCTTTCCTCGATGCCTTCAACTTTAATTGCGAGGTCAAAGTGAATGTTCGAGGTACATGTGTCTACGAAAGGCTTCTCCACAACTTTCTAGTCCCTGAAACAGATTGAACGAATTGATATCTTTCAGCGTATCCAACTAAGGAGGTATATCCGCAGGGGGACAGCTCTTGTCAGTAGGTAGCTCCTGGTCAACAAAACCTTAAGCCCGTAAATGCTCCTTAGGATAAGCATTGCGTGCTCACTAGCATCCCTGCACGCGGGCGTGTCGAGACCAATCCTCGGGGGCTCTGCCGTTGGCCGTTGCTGATGTGCTCACAGCTCAGCTCCTGCATATTTGCAAAAATGAATTCTGCGTTCCCGAAATGCTTCATCCCACTTACCGCGCTTGCCAAGTTGTGGAGTCTTTGTGTGACAGAAACGTGCAGGGAACACTCAACGATATCTCATGACAGTGATGAGTAAGATGAGCACCTGATAAAAATTTCCGGCACCTGCATACATTGTTTATATTACAAAACAAAATTTGCAAGAGGCACGAGATGTAAACATTATGGAAGTCAGACGAACCGGACACTCAAATATGAAACAGCCCTGCGACGAATCGGGAAACCCGTAATCAAAGCCTACTAATTAAGATCCCAGAACCGAGAATTACTCCGGCCGTTGGCCCCAGCTCCCCCTGCTTTACGCCCAAATTCGAGTTGACACCTTAAAATTTCAGGCACTAACTCTGGCCCAGAGCCTCTACTTTGGAAGGCCATTAAGCCCAACGAAGGGGGGAGCTCCCCCGACCCGAAGGGACTCGTGGGGATTTCCCCTCCTGAGGAGATAGGCGTCGGGCACGACAATTTCGTAGTTGTGATTAAGATATGAAGCTGTGAAGTTTGATGGTGGGGAGGGAGGGGGCCGGAGGATCATTAAGCCTGGCCGTATCGGCTTTCATGTTAATCTCCCGGAGCTCTCCCGTGACTGCATTAAGGGATGACATTTTTCACAATTGCCCTTTTGAGGATGGCCGTGTCCAGTTGTGGTGTCTGCACACTCGTTACTATTTCCTATCTTGAGCATTCTATCCCTTACGTGTTACACACTGTTGCGGATGTGGCTGGTTGGTGGTGATTACTCCAGCTGATGATTCCGGCGGCTGGTGCTTCGGCTTGTTAATGAGCCTGTTTCTCATCTTATTCTTCGAAATATTTTCCGGACTACAAGGTTCGAGAACTTTTACGGCTCGCCTAGTATTGCTTAAAACGGATGCAGGTACTCTGGTGGAGAATGAAACTGTGGAGTTGGTCACTAGACATGCTGGAGAGAGTTTCCTGATGACCAGTCTGGCGGTTACTGCTGCATGTCATATTCTCAAGCGCGAACTCACACTGATTAACGCCGACTCCTTGGAGACTGAGGAGCTAATCACATCAAAGCAAACTGGCTGAAAGCCGGCAATGTCGAATTTAAGTTAACAAAACATCTGACTTCAACTTTCCGGATGCTGAGTACCCCATATCACATTAAAGAAACGTAGAACGGAAATAAGAACTTCCATATTGTGTTTCAAGAGCATTGTCAGAGCGTGATTATGATCAGCACAGGGACTTTATCAGAAGCGTACCAAGGAGAAAAGACTCCACTCTGTAATCTCAATATCAAGCAAGGTCCATGCTATGCTGAAACGTCTGTGCTCTCAACCCCGCCATAATGAGGCTCTTATGTACCAGGGCCTGGATTCCAGATTCCTCACAGGGCTGGCCTGTTGAACGCGCGTGTTTGAACGCCTTTTCCGTAATGAGATCGCCCAGATCAGATGAAGGTTACAGATTCGCCGCTGTGAGTTGGCACGGTGGCTAGTTTCACCTTGGCATAGGTGAGGAGGTGGTGCATATGCTAGCATCTGAATGAGCAGAGGAAGCCCTTGACATTGCAAAATGTGATAGAGGTATTCGAGAGAAAATGTGATTTGATTGATGCTTTCTCGTCGAAAATCCACCAGTTGTCCGCTCAACAGGAGTGATCCTTGACCGATCCTCCATTTCATGCACTTCTTGCTTTGTTTCTCTTCTCCCTTCAATCCTTCCCACCTCCTCCACAATCCTCCAATCCTCCCATCCCACAAAGTTGCCCATGCACGAAGATAAATATATACACAAAAGTCCAATTTAGTCTTCAATCTTTCACAGTGCCACAGACAGACAGACAGCCCGTGCCGGTCCGCTCCAAGAGTTAGCACTGGAAGAAGAAAATCCAACCAAACTTCTACCCAGTCTTGATGTAATGATACACGGGTCCTTACCCACCAAATGCAAATGTATAATGTACAGAGATCGTACAATCCTACCAGCCTCAAAATGAAATGTGGATAGAATCGAAGGCCAGAAACCATAATGATAAACGCGCAATAAATGGGTATCTTATAAATCATCCATACTGAAAAATGAAGATGATGCAAAACCAAAAAAGGCTAAATGCTCCAATCCGGCTGAATCTCGAAATGCAATCTCGTTCCGGTCATGTCGTCCCGTTTTCGTCTCCCCCGATGTGCAAATTAGCTTCCGCTTATATGATTGCCGCATATAGGGATGTGGAGAAATTTTTCTGAAACGCGTCTAATATCTGCCATCATCTCGCTTGATAACACCTCCACACCTTCATTCCTCCTTGGGCGTTGTACGTCGTTCCTCGTGCCTCATCTCCGGTCCAGCCGAATACTGAGGGTCGCGCTGCGTTTGTTGTGACTGAGATTGAGATTGCGGTCGTGAATCACTCTGCTCCAGGAGCGAAGACACGGGGTGCGAGCTCCCTGAGCGCCGTCGCGGATCCGTTGAAACCGCAGATACGGGTCCCTGGTCGGGGCCTGGCGGTGATGCCATGCTTTGCGTGCTGAATCCACTTTCTGTGTGGCGATGACGACTTGAAGGTCGGTAAGATTCAAGTCCTCGAGCTGAAAGGTCGCTTCGTTGCCTCGAGTGACCACGTCGCCGACTTGATGGGGTGTTCGATACAGATGATCCTGTTTGGGAAAACGGGGGAGAAGTGTATTGCGGTTGCGAGGTTGGTGGTGGGGCAGCCTGCTGAGGTCCTGTAGCTTTGCGTTTCTTTGGGGACGAAGTGTGATCTGAGGAGACTATTAGTCCGGCTCTTCTCAGAACAAAACGAACCATCAATGCTTGCCTGAGGGTGTCGTAGGTTGATTTGCACTGCTCGTACCAGCTTGAGAGGTTGGCGGTTGCCAGTGGTGGAAGTAGATTGACGGGGAAGATTGTGTCTCTTGCTGTTGAGCTGACTGCGTTTGTGACAATGGATGGCCCGGCTGGCCAGGCAATATCTGCATGCCAGGAGGACCCGCAGGAACTTGCTGAATGTGCATTTCTCCTGTATTTAGCCTGGGCAAGTGAGACGTGGCGGGTGGCCTAGGTATCGTTCCTTGTGTTTGTGTATTTGCGCGGGACCTTGAGGTTGGAGACATAGGGTAGCTAGGAATAAAGCTTCCGCTTTGTGCAGAGCTCGATGGACCTATGGGTGTTGAAGGTAAAGTCATCGGCGGTTGATGTGGCTGTCCGCCATACGCTTGAGTAGGCGCTCGAGAATCTCTCCGTTGTAGCTGCTCTGGGGAAGTGTGGCTTTGTGAGGGAGGTAATTGTTGTTGTTGTTGAAGCTGTTGTTGCTGCTGAAGATGATGTGCTTGAGCCATGTAATGCTGTGCCCATTCCAGGCTTGCGTTTGGCAAGTTACCTCCGCCCATTCCAGCGAAGACCATGGGGATCATATATGGAGGAATTCCTCCATTCAGAGAAGTACGTAACATGTCCTGTTCGATCTTTCTCTGCTCCAACCGCAGTGCTTCTTGTCTCGTCTTTTCTTCCTCTTGCTTCCTCTTGTCCTCCTCAGCTTTGGCATGGAGCCAGTTCCTCATCGATTCTTCCGCACCTTGCCATTGCTGTGGAGGAGCAGGCAACTGTCCCATGGGTTGACTTAAAGGTGGTTGGCCTATTGGAGGAGGTTGCTGTGTAGGTTGCGGCAGTGTCATGGCCGCCGGTGGGGGCAAGCCACGATGGGGTGTCGACATCTGCTGTGTCGTCGTCTTCGATGCTGGTAGTGGTGGGAGAGACTTATTGGTAGCAGGTATAGGTGGGAATGAAGGACCTGTCGTGGCCACCGCCGGAGAAAAACGAGAGGTGGATGGCGGTGTAGGTGGAGTATAGTCATGGAAAGACTTATAGCCTTGATGTGCTGGCTGTTTAATAGTGAGCAACATCTCGAGGTGAGTATACTGAAAATCAAAAGAAGAAAAACATTAGGTGGTGGAGGTTGAAGTGACCTTTTGAACGAAAGACGGTAACCTGTAGGTGTAGGCGAGTGGGATCGAGACTTTTATGTAGAACGGAAAGTACCCCCCACACTGGTGTCACTCATCTCCAAGCAGGTACCGTGCGCAGTAGTAGAGTTGGGTAGTATGGGTTACCTGGACTGTATATCAGATACTCCAGACGAGGCCGGGTACGGGAATGGCAAAAGTAGTCGTGGTCCTGTGGAGCTTAATTGGTCCTCGCAAATCACAAGGCTACGAGTGACAGCTTCGGATCTGGAGTCGACGGAAAGGTTAACTGCAGGGACGATCTTCGGGGACGATGGTGGTGTGTGAGAAGTTATGCTAAGTTCTCGAGTTGCCGAATGGAAGGATGAGATCGACAAGTTGTGGCAGGATAGGACGAAAGAAGGAGGCGTGAGCAACAATGCTCCACTCATAATCCAGCTATCGAGAGGGCTGATAATAACGGGAAGGCAGTAAAAAGAGCCAAAAAAGGTCGAGATTTTTTGTAAAATGCTGTATGGTCGACTTAAAGAACCACAGGGTCAGGGTGGCTGATATTACAGAGTACAGACATGCAGGCATGCATCCATACTCGTAATTAAGTCTTCTGGTGCGGACAGAAGGCTTTTGCGGTCAGTATCAATATCAGATGTTTGGCTCAAGCTCGAGTGAACCTGGAAGGAGTAATAACTAAAGTAAGATGCTGGGGTGTTAGGGTCAGGCAAGGTACAATCCGATCAAATTCTGGCCTTCGTGTGCAAATATGAAATGCGGGCCTTATCCGAAATGGCAGTGGCAGAGGCCACAGAGTAGCGGGTGATGAAATATGATGCTTGTAATGGTAATGCCGGCCGTGGGACGCAGAAAGCGGGCAGGATGGTGTGTTGTGCGCATGGTTGATGGGCAACTAGGTTCTGGGGCCCGAAGCCTGGGGCTGGGACTTGGAGGGGCTGAAATTTCCGGTAGGAAATTTGTGAGTATGTAAGAGCGGAAGGGACTGCCTAGTTTTCTGAGAACAAATCGTTTGATATGGTGCCAAGAGTGGAAGAAGCTCAGGCCGGCATGATGCTGACATCTGCGGGACTGATGTGGCTTAAGCAATGGCCAGTGAGAGCGCAGCATGAATAGGATACCGTAACACCTTCCGTTGGAGTCAGATTTGGTAGGGATGAGGGGGAGCTTGTACCCTAAGGAGGGGTATGAACCGTTAGGTGGATTCCCATCCATACAGAAGTTGCAGCTTGTCGACGAAGCTCTTCGAAACCCAAGGTGGGAGGATTAAAGATCACAGGGACTTCCATCTCCACTCTCGCGCGCACGTCCGGGATGGGGCTACCGTACCGACTAGGGATCTGTATGATTTGGTACTAGAGGGATCTTGAAATTTCTTGGATCGTTCGTCAAATCCTGCGCTTTGAAACACAAAGGCGATCTTCTGCCACCTTCGGCCCAATCACGCATCCTAAAAACAGGGGTCAACCCGTCTCGTCCAAACCCCAGGGACGACATAAAAGGGAACATAAGCCTCGCCTTCCTCCGGTATGAAAGGACCAAAATTATCTCCATTCAATCAAATCCAAATGATTAAAATAAATTCGGTTGTGGAAGCTGACGAGTCTAGAGACAAATAATAATGGCACCGCCATTGCCCACAAAGAGCAATCTGCGAATTCGTGATTTCCGCAACGGTCAGGTAAGTCTTGCGCGTGGATGACAACTGAGAACAAACTTCTTGTGCGATGCAGCAGGGAAAAAATGCAATATCGAGGAAACCAGCCTGCGCTGACTAAACTTGTGGGTCTTCTGATTGTCTGACGCTGTCCTGAAGTCTAAATTCTGTGTTTGTTGGTTGAACTTGCGCTGATAGTGTCGCAGCTTGCATGCAGTTTGCATGAAATCAGTCCTCGGTCGTGGATCTGAAGAAGGTAGAGCGGGCTGAAGTATCACAGGTATCGGAGTTGCCATAAGAAAGAGGCATCGCCTGGTAGCATGTTTTGCATCCAACTAGTTGAGAGATGACATGGAAAAAAAACATAGTTGTGGGCTGGGCTTGGTGTGGCTTGCGCTCCATTTGACGAAGTTCTGTTGACGTTCCAAAAGGAGCTGTGATCCTGCTCACTTTTCCCAACAAAGCCTCACGTATGATGATACCAGGACTCCAAGTCGCTGCACCTCGCCGTTCTGTTGCACAGACTTGGTTAATCGCACGCAAAGAAGCCAGAATGGCGCTGGGACAGGGTCCAAATTAATCATAGCGTGCCTGGTGTGCCGGGGGAAATTTGCCAGTAGAAAAAGAGGTTGAACGTTTCCAACGCCTGTCAAATTTGGAGATTGAAGGACCTAGAGTCATTTGGCTACCGTAGAGCGCCACGCGACAACGGTCTGACAACGTTATTGCTTGGCCTCGTGATTCGAGAGATTGCAGCAATCTGCCGTTTCGGATGGTCAATTCCCTGGTCATCTGCTAACGGGTCGGTGATTATTGAGGGGTTAGAGGTTACCAGGGCCATTGTAGCAAAACCACGGTTCGAAGCAAGGTCGGTGTAGCCTTGTCGCTGAAAAAGCAACCAGGAACGTTCTCAGCAGGAGGATAATCATCCCCGATTGGTATCGAGGCAATCCATTTTCGGCCTGCAAAGCTCCCTCAAAACTCAAATCGATTAGATCCAAGCGCACAGGGCTAGAAGAAGTACCATCTAAAATCTGTGCAAGGGCGTCCAAAAATATATTACTGTACTAAGGTACATTACTGTAGGATGAGGGTATCGGAACTTACGCCTGAATTGGCGCCTCTGAAGAAGCGACGGCGTCAAATCAGCGCGCGGGAAATTTTGATCGGCAAACTTCTTTCACCTACATCATCAGCCATCACTCCTCTCACGGCCGACGAATTTCCACATGCACAGCAAATCTATTTACAGAACCGTGTTTAGGAAGGATGCTCGATAATCTTCTTACGGATACTACATTTCCCGCCGGAGACGCTAAGTGACACGGAGATTTTGACGTGTATCAAAGATGCCTTTAAGGGCCGATCGTGTTTCCGCAGGCTTGCAGAAACCAAAGCAGCACATACTGTATGCCCGCTACTTACTTTCTTAGAACCTTGACCTTATTCCTTGTTAGGAAGTGTTCGTAAAAGTTACCGCTGAATTGGGCGCTTCTTGTGGTACCAGACCGTCTCGAGTCCCACCTCCTTTGATCCTTTAGGTAAGGATTTCTCTCTCGACGTCAGCCTTCTCGAGACCAGTCCGCGAGATCCAGCCGCTTGGAACCCCATATTTTCCCAGTGTAACATGCCCACGGCCTATACTGTGTTCAAGAAAGACAGGTTTTGTTTAATAAGAATAGCTGAAGACTAGTAGAGAATTCGATCAACCCTCTTTGAGTGTACGGGACGTCATACCATGGCCGAGTATTATCCGAGGGTCAGGCTACAAGCCCGTCTATTCTGCCTTCTTTGAGATCGACACAGAATTGAAGAATTCGTCGTTGGTATTATTTACTGGAGGAAGGTAACATTGACGTTGTTCAGAGGTTACTTCTCCGGACGTGACGCTACTGGGAGGTCGTGGTGGGAGTCCGATGGGTAGAGATCGGCGGTGGCTTACTGTCACTTCAAAAAAAAGCACCGGACAACGTTCCAATCAAGGCGGCTCGGCCAGACCGAAATGTTTCGAGAAACGTATTTGTCGTCACGTGTTCGAATCTTACAGCTGTAGATCTAATCAGATTGGAGGTCTGGTTGGCCGGCTCAACGCAAAAAGTCTTCTAAGCTTCATTGTAAGCTGAAGTTACTTTGAACGACGAGTCTTGAACAAAGCCTTTCATGGCCGGCGCATAAGAGTGAGAATAGCGGAATGGCGAGGACGAATGACCCTCGACGAAAGAGTCAAAGGACAAGCGAGCTGGAAGAAACGGGCCAGATGGTTTGTGGAATCTATCCATGACTTCGACAAGATTGACGGATGACTCGCCGATTTCAATGATCAACATAGCAAGTCGACACGAAAGGCTCTTTTGTCCTTTGGGCCCTAATGCTTTGCAGAAGCGACCGGGTGACAGCGGGACTCGGGACCGTGAGGTGTCCACATTGGATACCTCATTGACGATCACTCACTCGGTAACTCCGCCTTGCGACCATCTGACCCGGAAGTGTGGCAAAGCTCCACCCACATTCTCCATGAAAGGGCGACGATCATACCAAAATGGGTCAGAACCGCAGTAACCGTACTGCTGGGTGGGATGTCTTAGATTCGTTCACGTTTTCTGATTGATGCGATCTTTGTGCCTGAGCTTTCCGGAAGATCCCCATCACAACCATGTGCTCATATCCATGTCAGCCACGACACTCTTCCAGCCGATTGTAGATCTCTCCTATAAGGTCTCTGATAGCTACGCGAAACTTCTGAGAAACTTGGAAGTCGGAAGAGAACCATGAAGATATGCTTTACAAAGCATGGAACTGACGTTCCAACTGCTTTATTTGGACATTTCACTGCTCATTAACAAGCATGAGGCGCATAAGGAAAGGAAGACCCTCAAGCATCAAGGAGTCTGGGCCTACTTCCCCTCCGCATCGCAACCACCAGTTACTCTCTTTCAAGCTTCTAACAGAATCTCCAAAATTAAAAATCTCCAGCCCTGCCTTATCGATAACTGATCACCACTGATCAGACTTTCGGCAGCGTGGTTCCATCGCCCTACGGAGTTCTGCAGCACTCATCACAGGCTCCACCGACGTCAGAACACTGGGCCAGATCATCCCAAATCGGCACTCACTCGCATTGGTCTGCGCCACTGATACTTTCCGTAGCGAACAAGGTCAGCCACATAAAGGGTAACTCGTGGTGCTTTCAGTGAACTTTCTTTTCAGCCACTGACACGACCCTATTTGTTACTTGGAAGGTAGCGTCTTTCCTGACGACACAAATACCTCAGTATCGATAAGATGTATAGTTCGAGAATTTGAACGAATTGCGAGATTTGAAGCCTAAATTCGCGAAGTGGAGTGAGTGCTCCGGCTTCAGCGAGCACTGTAGAGCCTGAGGCAAGGCCTTACAGAGTCACTTTCCGAGGGTGGAGACAAGCACCTCTGATTTTTTCTAAGCGTCCATATCTAGTAGTTTCTGTACGCTTAGCCTTTGGAAGTACCATCGTAAGTTCACGATGTCACTCTGCCGAACGCTGTATTTGCAGCCAGCTGGATTCAGCTCGGCAGCCCCGCCCGCACCAGTAGTTTCAGAACTGTAAAGTTGGTTCAGCCGCAAGGCAACATCAATTTCTGATAATGGCATAATGGAACCCAGATCTCAGCCTCAAGTTAGCCCGTACCAACTGAGCCGAAAGGGCGATAGGGACTTAAGGCCATGTGATAATCACGTGGCTTATCTAACTTGTTCGCTCCTGACCATCAGTCCTCCTTTAGCTCTACCAGATACTTTGCGGCGTATAGCGCAGATACCGTTTGATTAACATTCAAATTTTCGCATCGAACAGCAAGCGTTGTCCGTATCTTCTCTCGGTCAGGATTCCGTTTTCGCTAAGTCGTCCCCGATCCGGGATAAGCGTTCCAGCATGAGGAGTAACACATGACTACATAACGACATGCCTATCCGAGAAGTGTCTTGCTTTGGCAGGTTGAAGAATCGATTTCAGGATGTGGTAAAGTACATCATCCTGCCATTTCAGAGGACGAGCGTTGCCTTCTCCATTTCTTTTGGGTTCTTCACCACCTCTTTTTAAAACCAAACATGCAACAATCCGACTTGGTTTCATGGGCCTGTCGACCAGAGGGTGGGCGCAAAATGCTCGTTTTCCTTACCTGGAGGCTTCAGAGGATTACCAGATTGCTGCTGTGTGCAAGTCCTCCCTCCAGAGTTCTCGTGATGCAATTCGCCACTATTAGCTGCCCAGTCAGACGAAGGCATATGGGAACGTAGAGAGCAGGTTCCGCTTGGCGTGGCAAACAAACTACAAACTTATACAACGCAAGCTCTCGCCACAGACCCGGACATTGATCTTGTAATCCGCAGCATCCGTGTTGATAAGCACTATCTCGCGCTGGCCCCTCTTCTCAAAGCGGGCAAGAGCGTCTATGTCGAGTGGCCGCTCTGAACGAACGAGTCAGAGGCCAGAGAGCTTCTCGAATTAGCCAAGGTGCACAACACTAAGCTCACTGTCGTGGGGCTGCAGGGCCGATATTCGCCTATAATCAGTCAAACCGGCAAGCCAAGGCTTTGGTCGAAGGTGGAAGAATTGGCAAAGTCTTCAACAGTAACTTCGCTTCACAATCGCATTACGGGGCTAAGAGAGCAATCTCAGGATTTGAATATTCCGCAACGCCTGGAGCAGGCGGAAATCTTGTGACGATATTCTTCGGGCACGAGATTGATTTTGTACAAGGTGAGGGGCGTCTTGTCTTTTCTCAGCGCGACCGAGCAACTTTGAAAGGAGACGGAGCGACTAGCTCTGATGTATTATATGTAGTCTTGGGAGACTTCGAGACCGCCACTACCCCGTCGCTACTCGCCAACAAGCTAAACCGCGTAGATGTGATCGACCCTGTGACAGGAGCCGTTGTCATCAAAGATCACCCTCGCACAACCTACGATACTGTGTTCTTGCAAGGCACCCTGAAGTCCGTCGCTGTCATGAGTAGGACGATGCGAGGAGGACCGGGGTTTAAGGGTTCGCCGCTGGATTGGCGGATCCACAGCGAGACAGGTGAAGTCAAAGTAAGTTGTATGGGGCTGGAATTGCAGATGGGCAACCAGGAAGGCAAGATCGAGGTTTTCGATTATGCCAGCGATCAAGTTGAGCAAGTTGTTTATACGGATGACTTTGAGCTCAATGAGCTGGCAACGAGCAAGGACTTAGGCGACGAGCTCTTAAATCAGAGCCCACGAAGCAGGTTTGTACGCTGCTATCGCCAAGGTGAAATGCCGGGTGACAGTAATAGTCGACTTGTAGGTTTCGAGAAAGCAGTGAGTAGGCACGAGTTTCTACAGAAGATGCTAGATCAGAACCAGTAGCATTCAGATTTGCCATAAGACAGGGAAGACCTAAAGAGGGCAGTGTTGTAAATGCCATCTTCCAAGGTGAATGTGCATAGATCTTCAGCGTGTCAATTCCTCCAGTAAGGAAGGTTCCGCAATCACTGAGTGAACTGGATAGTGAAGACTGGTTTCCTGTATTGTTCCGTCACATGTTGTTCCCAGCGTAAAAAGGGAGCTCCTCAGCTCCGCAGGCGACAGACCACATCAGCCATGTTTGTTATCGACTGAGGGTAAAGAATAACTCTAATGATGAAAGGATACCTACCATAACCCAATTATTTACATACTCGTACCTTTGACTATTTAAACTCTATCCAAGTTTTCGAAGAATGCATTATCCACCTCAGCTTCCATCGAGGAGTTTGAAATGAAGGAACCATGAATTTCGATAGTAGAATTTCTACGAATGTTGCAGAGAAACGAAGGTACTGTAGTATTTTACGAAAAGACACAAAGAGAGTTGTGGAACTGTGTTCATTTCACCTATAACCGAAATTGAAATTGAATCCACCCATATTCGATATCCTCATACAGCCTTGATCTTCTCCGTGTCCTTCATACCCACCCTCATCCCAATCCACTCCAGACTGTCGCTCTCCAAATCCTCAGCCAAGAAATCCGCAACATCCTCATACCTCGTAGTGTACTGCCCAAATAGTACCACCCACAAGTTCAAGAACAGCCCGATGAAAGGTATCATCATTACCCAGGTATTTTCCCATGCCGGAGGTGACGTTGCTTTGAGAATCAAGTTGTGGTGTCTGGGTGCGTCAAGAAGCTCAAAACGGCCTTGCTTGGGATTCGCAGGTTTCATCATTGCAACACATATGAGTGACCAGCGTAGATCGGACATAGGGACAGCTTCGACAACTTCGCTTGTAGCTTCATGTTGGGCGTATGCAGGTCGTGGAATACTAGAATAACAAAGTCAGCCAATTGCATACTTCCAATCGCTATCGAAAGGGGCACTTTTACTAGTCCTGCAAAAGATATGAATTAGGAGTCCCTGGATATTGCAGTATATTCATGCTGCAAACCAACCAAGCTCTCAGCGGCGTTCCTCTTTCTTTTCCAACCTCAACCGCAGCATCAGTCGCAGCTTTCGCGATCTTTGGGAGGAGAAACTCCTGCCACGGAAGCACCAGGTTCCCTGCGACATCGACGATAGCTTCGATGTCATGATCCAGAATCGCTTTCTTAATGCCTGTGGAGTTTGTCGCGTCCCCAACAACTACCGCCGTCTTTTCAAGTACTGATGGCGATACCAGCAATTGAAGCTTAGAATGATTCCGTACGTAGAGGGTTACAGAGTGGTTGTGAGCGAGCAGAGCTGGGATACAGCGCAGGCCTAGGTTTCCAGTTCCGCCAAGGAGGAGGACGCGCATTGTGTTAACGGCGGTGGGAAATGGGGCTGGTAAGCCTACTCGAGCGTGGAAAAGGACATCCTAGTACCATCTGGTAGACCAAGAGCCAATATTTAGACGTTCACATTGCAGGCAGGCCGAGGTTGGAGACGTATGGTTTTTGAAGAGGTAGAGAGGGCGTTGCGCCGAGTCTTGGTGCGCCGATCTTGGTGGGACGAGACGCTAACGGCGTTTACCAACGCCGACCACCTTTCTCCTCAGAAAGACTACACAAGTGCTTCTTATCTTGAAGAGCTATTTGAATGGCTATCTGTTGTCCTATGGCATATTGATGCTTTCTCATGATCCGATCATGAGATGGACCCTCGTCCTTGATGCAGTCAAACGGTTATGAGAATTGTTGTTGAAGCCATTGACATTTCTATGCCATTTGGGGCAATGTATCCTCACACTTATGTTTGAAAAATAGAGCTAGCTCTTGCAGTCTCATTCGTCCCTATGTAGTTTCGTCACAGTATATATACAGTCATTGAGTCATTCCTTTTCCCAAACATCTCATTTCTAATATCAAATTCTCAAATTCCCATCCTTTTCCTTCCTCTTTGTATCCGCCTTCTCTGACTAGTCAGTCTCCATATACCGGTATCATAAATTCCAATGTCCACAACTCCTATACTTATCGAAACCAGTCGCAAAGCCGAAAGCAAAAAAGCAGGGGTATCCGAATCGTGTTGATGGTTAAATGGGTGCACTAAGTAGTGGACAATCTTAGTCTCTGGACCTCGTTCGTCACGGCATCGATGGGTTTGACGTCTTTTCGTTTCTGTCGGTTTTCGGAGGCAGTGCTCGTGCTCCCAAAGAGTCTCCAGCCAGACCTCGTGCGATGGAGGGCAAGGTCACCTTCATCTGGCTCGACATCGTCTTCCTCAACGGAAGACACAGATGTGTTCGAAGTGTCCGTGGGAGAGGTCGGAGTGATAACGGTTGCAAATTCGTCATCATAACTATCGTCCAGATCAGAATCGGATCCAGAATCAGATTCTGACTCAGAATCATGGGAGAGCATCGGGGGGCTCGAAGGGCTTGGTTCTGAGCTCAAATGTCTCGATTGTTGAAGAAGACCTCCTTCCTCTTCCAGCTCATGTTCATGAGCCTCCTCGACAGTCACGGCCACCTTTCTTCGCACTGTCCTTTCTGTCCTTTTCGTTGCATTCTGAGGCAAAAGATCAAATCCGTAATGCTCCGTCGGTCCTTCCCCGGGTGCATTGAGTTCAATCAGCAACTCATCGAGAATATTGGCATGAGCAACGAGAACACGAAGGTCGTGAGAGGCCCTCGCAGCCTCCCGGCAAAGCTTGGCACGGGCAATAGAAGCAAGGCGGTATACTTGAGGGTCGAAAGGCATGAGTTTTTGGGTCCCCGGATCAGTCGGAGTTCAAAGTCTTGAGGCTGACAGTTAAAAATCTCTTTTGAATGAGGAAGATTTGGGTTAATATTGCTTTCCTTTTTGCTTGAGGAAATCTGGATTGAAAAGGAAAGAAAGGAAACATGCTGTAGGTTACTTGACTTTCAAGCCGTTTGGTTCCGAAGACGCAGAACACTGACTGTGTCACGATGTGCATAACGTTGAAGCAACTCTTCCGGTACGTCCGGCAAGGGCGGTTAGCGCTACCGAAGCTTCCATGTGACTGCCGTCTTCAAATCAAATCCCTTCAATCTATCTCCACCATTCTTATTTTTCATTTTCGTCATTTCGCAGGTTCAGTAGATATCGCGTGAGCGGCTGACGGAGGTTCAGGCTACACAAGACTCGGCGAAGGCATTTTTTGAAGCCCGAGCAAGGACCCCGACCCGGCGGCTCATGTGGAGCAAGCACAGATTTGCTTTGAAGGCGAGAGTGAACAAAATAATCAGAGAGCGGCGGAAAAAGGATTATTAATCTCAATAACTGATTTCTATTCAGTGATTGAAATATGCACATGCCATAGAGTATCGTCTGTTTGCACTTGGATATCTCAACAGCCATCTCCCCTTTCCAGTGGCAATTAAAGCGAACGCAGTTCGGGAACCTCAACAGTCGTATGCAATACTAAGCCAGCGCTATATCTGTCTTTCAAAGAATGGCAAGGAGAAGGAGACCCCTTAACCTCCAATAACCGAACTCCCTTCGACTGTTTCACTTTCTCATTCATCGCATTGGCAGCTGAAGCGAAGTTCGGAAACCGTCAACAGTCATGGCAGGGGTACTAAGCCAGCGTTTGAATTTCACATGACGGTAAGAAGAGTAGGCTTGAAATCAATCCAGTTATGAAGGAAACGAACTACTTCTCGCACAAACAACTTTTGCCATAAACTACTCCGTGCACGAACTACCTCTCAGACCAACTACCCTCACACGCGAACAACCTATCACTTCTCGCCCCTCGATTCCCCAACTTTCTCGTAAACCGTCTTCTCAAACTCCTCAAACAACCCAAAGCTCTTCGGATCCGCAGACGGGACGACCTGACTGCCATAAACGCCACACACCCCCGCATCTCTATCCGCCCACCAGAAAACATTCGGCAGCCCAGCCCAATGCATCGTCCCTCTCCTCCTTCTACCCTCCAGATCCTCGAGGACGACAGCGCCTCCAAGAGCATGCCCTATCTTCGTACCCCGCGGAATACCAGGAGTCATAATATCGGCAAGCTCTTTCATTCCCTGCAGCGCCTCGAACTGTCGTTGTGCCTCGTTACTCAATTGAGGGCCGAAGAGTTCCTCAAGCACCTCAACCCCCAACAACTTCCGGTCTCCAGACGTGATGCTGTGTAATATCTTCTGGTAAATCCACCCATACTGCCATATGCCCCCGCACTACCAGAATCATCGCTGATACCAACCGCCCGGACTTATCCTCCGTCCAACCAAACTTGCCCTCAAGACCCAAAGGCGTACCAAAAGCATTGGCCCCGCCTTGTCGTTCACTCATATAGAGCAGGCGCTGAAGTATGTCTGTTCGCTCTTCAAGATGGAACGTCATATTGGTGATTCCGAGTGGTTCCCAAATGTGCTTCTCCATGTAGCTTCCTTGTGACATGTCGTTTACTCGCTCAACATTTGACCTGCCCACTCGGGTCCCGCTGTGTGATTGTTAGAAGCGTTTTTAAGGTTAGCTAGAAGGCGAGGAGGGGGTAGGGAGATTACGCACGTAAGTATTCCCACGACTCTCCAGGCTCGGAAAGAAGAGGTACCGAGTACTGATGGATCAGTGTGCCTTTGGCGAGATGAGCTTCTTCGCCTCGGGAGTGGCGCCATCGCTGTAGGATGGGGTTGAATGCGTCGTAGCTGATGCCAGAAGTATGAGTGAGGAGGTGCCTGTCACCACGCCAGCCAAGATTCACACCTCCTCCAAGCCTGGCCGAAATACCGTAAAGTGATCTTCTTTCGTCGCACTTACCAAAACAGGCTTCTCAGACCCCTCCTCAAATTCCTTCAGAATATCAATATCCTTCAGCTCAGGCAACAACCTCGTGACATCTTCATCAAGCGTGAACTTCCCCGCTCCACGCACTGCAGAGCAGCAATCGCTGTCATAAGCTTCGTGCATGATGCGAGCCAGAAGGTAGAGTCTAGCTCAAGTGGTTTGGGAGCCGTGGGCTCTTTGAGAGAGCTGACTCCGAAGGCTTTGGCATATTGAAAGAACCCTGTGGTGATGTCTTAGCGTGTTTCGAAAATGAGGGGAGAGAATTAGAGACACCTGTCGCATCACCAGCTACTAAGACTGCACCTGGGAGATCTAAGTTTGCGGTCGCTGCTTGATGCTTTTCTTCGATGGACATGTTGAAGATCGAACAGACATCGTTCGGTTTGTTTTAAGAAAGAATAGGTTACAGACAGCCGGTTCTAGGGAAGTGTCACACACGAATGAGATGAGAGAACGCAAGTAGAAATGAGGTTATACCTAAGACGATGTATACGAACGATGAAAGAGTGGATCTTCTGCAACTTTGCATTATCCACCTAGAGTATTTCAAAGCAAATTTTAACATGGACCAGGGAACCCAAGCAACTTTCAAAAAGAACATACATTCCAAGATGGTACTCTGTGCAACTGGGCCATTCATGGATACTCTCATCTGAGCGGCCTTTATGCGTGTCCATGCCCCCGCTTTGAAGGAACTCCGAGTGCCGGCTTTGTAAGCCTAGGCAGTAGTTGAGTAGCTACTCGTTGCTTTCCAAGTTATACTGCGCCTGACCTATAACTGATTGGAAAAACATGACGATGAATTCCATTGTCACCAGTCTAAGGCAAAATCGTCTCCAGACTCCAAGTCTTCAAGCACCTTCCTCCCAGCTCACTACAGCCTGCAACTCACTCACACCTCCACCATCACATCATTCACAAAAACCCAAGAACCAATCCAATTCACACTCTTCATTACCTCCCCCTCCATAGAGTCAATTCTAAAGATACACATACATCTCATCTCAAATTACATGCCCGTATAATAATCCAAACCAACAGACTCAACCAAGACCCGCTATGCATCGCTCAATCTTTGTTCCATTCATTATCCGTGTCAATCCATGCAAGTAGAAAAGAAAAAGAAACGTCCCTCTCGACCAAAAGTCGAAACGAAAATGCTGAAAAGAGACAGAGCATCCACCATCCACCATCCAAATGTATAGGATGGTGGTGCTGTACTGTCGAAGAAGTAGAGGTCGTCATCAAATATAATACAGGCCAGCAACGCCGCCCGTGTGCCGTGTACCCTCAAATGCCTTGAAGGAAGGTAAAAGAACGCCGAGAATGCAGGAAGTAAAAAGTCAATCCGTTACAAGAAAAGGTTGTTCAACCCTTCATCACTTCATCCCTCCCTCTCTCCCTGCCTCCTCCCCTCATCTCTCCTCATTTCCCCTTAATAAACCCCGCCGTTCCCCCAACCATCTCCTCAGCGCCATTCGGATCCAAGAGGTTGCTCATCGCCTCACTCAGATTCTTGAAATCCACGGGTTTAGTGACGTAGCTGTTGAAGCCCGCTTGGACGCATTTCTCCAGGACGTCCGCCATGACGTTAGCGGAGAGCGCGATGATGGGCATGCTTGGGTAGGAGTTGATGCTTTCCCAGGTGCGGATCTCGCGGCAGGTTTGGTAGCCGTCTTTGCGGGGCATGTGGAGATCGCACTTTAGAAATCATCAGCTTCTCTTTCATTGAAAGGAAAAGGGGAGAATGGGACAAAGGAACGAGAGGAAAGGGGAACTCGGAAGGGGATGGGGCTTACTAGGATGAGGGAATAGAACTCATGGGGTTGATCAAACACCTTCTCCGTACACTCCACACCGTCCAGAGCAAGTTCTACGTCGATACCGACTTTACTCAAATACATAAGCAAAACCTTCTGATTCACAACATTATCCTCTACCAACAACACCTTCAACCCTTTATTCCCCAGCCGCTTCCCCACATCCAAATACGCCTGCTTCTGATTCGCAACCTGCTGCTGCGCACTTGAGCGATTCCGATCGGTACTCAAATCCCGTTCTTTGTCAGGGTCGAAAATGACTGCGAAGCGAGAGGGCTTGACGGGCTTGTATATGAAGGTTACGCGATTGTCTTTGGTGAGCTGTTCGTAGTCGTAGGCTGTAGCCATTTTGATCACTTCTTGACGTTGGACGGGGTCGGAGAGAACGACGATCGAGGTGTGGGGGAGGGAGATGGAGGTTACGATTTGTTGGATTAGGGTGACGATTTCTTCCGCTGAGCCAAGGTTTAAGACGATGTGTGTGAAGATTACGGGATCGTCGCCGCCGATCATCTGTTGTGCTTCTGCGACGCTCGAGAGAGGGGTGATTTGGTGGGGAATGTCCTTTGGAAGCGTGTTCTCTATGTGCTGCGTTGTAGCTTCTCGACTGTGTGTTTGCGGACAGATGAGGAGAATCGAGTACATGGGTGGTCGGAAGTGCTTCAAGTCGGAGGAGGAAGCACTGCCCTTCCGAGACACCAACGCGCTAGGAGTAGGTGTTGTTCCTAGCAAACTTGCACCACTTTGCTTCGCAGAAACGAATTCGCCCTGTGTGGAAGTGGCGCTGGGTGACGGTGAGTGTCTGTCAGGCAGCTGTAACTTCATCTGCGACAGGTCGGATTCGCCAGCTCTTGCAGCCGCGTTAAAATGAGCGAGACTTTGTGCAATTGACGAGCTTGAAGACAGAGTATTTGAGCGAAAAGAACGAAGCGAGGGCTCGGAGCCACTCGAGGATATCACAGTGGGCGATTCGGTGCTTGACTCTGTCCTTGGACTGTCGACTAGTGGTGATTGCATCAGCTTGTTTGCCAAAATGGGGTTTCCAGCAGCCTGCTTCATAGCTCTTGCCGTTACTTCATTCGAAACGGACGATGCGGCCGAGGATACGTGAGATGGGACTTTGCTAAGTTGAGGTGTCGAGGGAGGATCCGGGTGGTCTTTAGGAGTTGGTAGTCCGAATTTGGCAGTGAACACAAACGTTGAACCTTTGCCAGGGATAGCGCTGCCTTCCAATTTGCCTCCATGGATTTCGACAAGTTGTCGAGAGATGACGAGTCCAAGTCCACTGCCTCCGTGCTGACGAGTACTGCTTCCGTCGATTTGACTGAATGGCTTGAAGATCAAGTCCGCTTCTTCTTGTGTAAAGCCACTGCCGGTATCAATTACGGAATACTCGAGCATAATTTCGTTCTCTCCAACGTTTTCCTGGTTGTCTCTGTAAACCCTACAACGACTGAAAACCTCGCCAACGGATGTGAACTTGATCGCATTGCCCACCACGTTCAGTAGGACCTGGCGGATACGGAACTTATCGCCCTTGACCATCTCAGGCACATCCATGTCAACGATATAGTTCAACTCAAGGCGTTTGGTAATTGCCATTGTTGAAACCATCTCATTCACCTCTTCGACCAAAGAACGAGTATGGAACCATTCGTAAGATAGCTTCATCATGCCAGCGTCGACCTTGGAAAGATCCAATATATCGTTGATGATGTTGAGGAGACTGCTTGCGCTTGCCTGAATGGTGTTTGTGTAATCCATCTGCTCGTCGTTGAGGGTTGTATCCTGGAGGAAGCTGACCATACCAGAGATACCAATGAGTGGGGTGCGAATCTCATGCGACATGTTGCTCAAGAACTTGCTCTTGGACTCCATGGCTTCCTTGAGCTTAGCCTCCAGCAGCTTGTGCTCATTGATATCCGTGCAAGCACCAAACCAAGAGCCATCACCACTGCCGAAACTAATGTTGTCAACCTCGACACAACGGACCAAATGCCAGCGATATTCTCCATCCTTGTTTCGTAGTCGGACTTCGGTAGTATAGGAGAGTCTTCCATTGGCGTCAGTGGAAACTTTGACAACTCCCCGCCTTGCCAACTCCGACAAATCTGCTGTAGGTAGCTCATAAACCGATCCACTACTGGAACTGTTGTGTCTCGAAAGAGTCTGATGAATTCCTTTGAGCGTTGTCTCAGTTGGTGTTTCAGAAACAGTCGATGAGTTGATTGAGGAGTGTCCTCCTGACGAAGATTTTGAGGGATGTCGAAGAGGCTCGTGTGGCTTCTTTGATCCCTTCTCGTAAGGTGTTGGAGGCCTGTCAATGGGTATGTGGCACTTAGCGAGATCTTCCGGATGGACAAAATCCATAAAGCCCAACCCCATTGCATCATCAAATGTTTGCCCCGTGTAGGAAAGCCACTGCTCATTGCAAAAGTTGACACCTTCGTCCTCTGTTGCTGAGAAGATGATCTGAGGAATAAGATTGGCGAGTTGTCTGTGTTTTGCCTCCGATGCTTCAACCTCTTCTTGCCTTGCTGCCTTGAGTTCCGCAATATGTTGATCATGGATATCCATATGCGAGCCATACCATTGGACGATAACGCCTCGAACATCTCGAGAGCCTACCGCCCTTGTATAGAACCAGCGGTAATTGCCGTCGAATCTTCGGATACGAACTTGCTTGGAGAACTGTTCCCCAGTGCGAACCGCATGGCCCCATGCTTTCAGATACCCTTCTCTCTCTTCAGGATGTATGCTACCCCAAGGATCTGCATAAAGTTCCGGTACAGTTTGACCTCGGTAAGTTAGGTATCTGTTGTTCACCCATACGATTTCGCCGGTCTGTGGCAGAGCGACGAAGACATGTGCAGGTAAAGAATCAAGCATCAATCCTTTCAGGCGATCTGAAGGTGGCGGCATGTCTGTTGGAACAGATATGGATCCAGAGCGGGAATGGGTCCTTCCAGTCGCTGTACCTTTCGCGGAGAATGCAGAAGTCGCAGGCAAGGATTGGAACGTTGCACCGAAATCTGCTCCATAGGAATGCAGTTGCGTATGAGGCCGGTCTGTCTTCGAGAGCCCTTGGTTCGAAACTGCACGCATCGCTTGGCGACGGGGTGAAAGTGGCATCTCGAGATTCTGGCGAGAAGGACTAACATCTCGATTTTCAGATGTTTCACTGCGTCCAGACCGAGGTTCTTGTCTAGGTGTAGAGGTAGCAGAATGAGGATCATCCTGGTCAACCTTGATCTTCGTTTTATCGTTCTTGCATTCCGTTATAGGTATTTCGGGATCATGCAGTTTTTCATCAATTCCCCGCGAGGGCTGAGACCTTAAGTCAGCTGGGGAGTTTTCTTTGGACATCCGCCGTACCCCCGTACCACCTGTGGCTGATCCTGTGTCAACGCGGCCTAGGCCTGGTCTTGTCCTAGAGGCGAAATATGATTCCCCTGGACTGAAAATGGGGCTTCCACCGCTTGAGCGTTTGTCCATGGTCAAGCCTACGCTGCCAGGATCCCAGCCTGGAGTGCCAGCCGGCGAGCCAGCCGCACTTCTTGATACTCCTGAATAGTCGCTAGGACTGGTCATGCTGCCTCCCATAGACTCTCTTGGGGCACTTTCGTCGACTGTTGAGGAGGCGAAATGGCCAAGATTCATTCTCTCTCCCACTGGCCTGTTACCAGGAGCAACAGCGCCAAAGCCAGCCGTCTGCGGACGTTTCCTAGACAAACCTGAAATCTCATTTTCGAGGTTAGAGTAGTGGCGGCAGAGAGAGAAGGAGGTTGCAAGGTGCGGTGAGAGTTGCTCCAAGGAGTGTCTGAGGTTAGAGGGATAAGGAATGACGGGACTGAGGATTGAAAGAATAGCAATCGGTGTCTGCTTGTCTTTAATTTGATCCGCCGGGAGTACTTTTCCCGTATTAGGACTTTTAGGTGGTTCGTGGCCTTTTCCTCGCCCTGCTGATTTCAGTTCCATCGCAGCAGCATCTAAGCGGAACGACTGAACAGGTTTTGAGAGTAAAGGGTGGAATAACGGAATATGCAACACCGTCCATGACCTATCAACTCCAATAGCTTCTAGAGGTTGCATCTTGGTGTAATCTTGAGGCGCTGTGTTCGGATTAAATGTCTCTTCATCGACAGTCGTGTTTGCGAAGAAAGGATTATCACTAGTCTCGGCCCGAACAGCGGGTGAAGGTGCTGGAGATTGGGCCCAGGGTGAAGGCGGCGCTTGCTCATATTCCTCATATCGCGGAACTTGTGTTGGAGCGTCATCTATGGGCATATTCTTGCCTTTGTCGCTCGCTTGGCTGCGTGCATTGCGGCTTGATCGTCGTGAACTTCTACTTCCACCAAGGAATGACGAAATCCGTGATCCCAACTCTGGAGCCTTGCTTTTCTTCGATTTGTCAGTCGGGGACTCCTTTTGCTTTCCACTTCTTTGAGAAGACCTATTACTACCACCGCTCTTTTCATCGGTCGAAGGGTTTTCGAGGTAAGGATAGTCACGAGTCAATGCGATAACATTTCCACGTTCCAAGACTCTCAGCACACCAGTGCTGTCTATCAAAGGATCCACCTCGTAGTCCAGAGCTTGCAAAACTGGAAAGACACGGCCACGGACTTCTCTAGATGAAGCATCATTATTCTCCCACATGGGAGACTTCGCATCTTCAAATTCCATGTGGTCTTTTAAAGACTGAAGGTTCAGCTGCGCATTTTGGAGAGTCCCGGTTCGGGGAGGTAGATCAGGACGAGCAGACAGATAGCTCTTTGCTCTGAGCAATGGTGACGGCCGTAGAATGGCGGCTCTACTAGACTCGGAGAAAGAGACTGAATCTCGTTTGGTGTCTTCGTAGGCAGTGAAGGAGTGTCTACTGACAAGGCCCGGTCGAATGGCATCGAGCATCGGCGTAGACAATGATGCGATGTCGTCTGCATTGGCTTCGTCGGAATTCGATGTCTCGTTGGTATCAACACTACTTGGAACAAGGCTGCTTCCTCGAGGCAGATACGTCAGGCTTAATCCATCCTCCTCTGTCACATTAAAAGTCGCCTTCTGACCCCATGGGACGTTTTCAACATCGGTCGAATCTGCAGGTATCGATAATGTCACCCTATCAGCCTTGTATAGGTCTCTCATCAACTGAACTACTGTTGTCCACCAAGGGTCCAAGCCAGGTTCTGAAGAAAGCATCAAACTCAAATCGTATAGATTGGGAGTCTCGAAGTTAGGGTTTTCTCGTAGAGGGTAGGCGCCAGTGGGCTGGAAGTACAGGGTCGAGGCAGGTGTCACCGATCCCGACAATACTGAATCAACTGGGCCCCCATCAAATGAGCCGTCTGCAAAATTCGCAGGATTGACTGTCGGAGACAATGTCGTGAATGGTCGATGACTACTAAGGGCAAACGGCCCTGGTGTCTTCATTAGGGGAAATGGATACGACGGTGTCCTCGCAGTCATAGCTGCTGGCGTTATTCCACCCCGAACAGTCTTCGCTGATCCTGATGATGTTGTTTCGGGACCAGTTGGTAGTGGACTTGCAAAAGTAGCATCCAAAGATGGCGAGATAACTTTCTCCTCGTGGATCGGAGACACTCGAGTCTTGTCACCAGGAGCTGCCGCAGAACTCTTTCCTCGTCCATCTCGTTCCAGTAACTGTCTTGCTAACTTCTCCCTGGACTGATTCAACTGTAATTGTGCATTCATAGCCGCACGCAAGCGTTCCACTTCCTCTGCCGTATTGTCACCTTCCTGTCCAGGGCGATATCCAGGGTCTCGTGCCTCTGGAGCAGAAGAATTTCCTGTAGGTGTGTCCGCACCTTCTCGCTCACTTGGCCCGCGACCCGTATCTATGCCAGTCTCGTCCGAAACTTCAACGTCTCGGCCCTTTGCTCTCTCCTTATCTGCATCGTCGGATCTTGAAGGTGCCTTGGCACCAGAAGACGAGTCTGACATTTGATCCTTCGTCTTGCCCGAAGATGAATGGCCACCCTTTATTCCATGCTTGCTGTCTTTTGAGGAGTGTGTGGATGGCTTGTCCGTGCTTGATCGTCGTGAACTACCTGGTCTTCGAGAGTGCGATGAGGATGGTTTGTCTAGAGGCGACTTTGGAGGGGGCATGCCGTCTCTCCTGGATACCCCTCTGGCACACTCTGCAGCCTCTCTAATCACTCCAGGTTGTCTGCCTTATTGGTCGCAATCAATATCTCCAGCCTCATATAACTCATCCGGTTCGACTTTGTTTGGTTTTGGTGTTGCGGAGTGGATCTAGTTGAAATGACATCAGTCGACAGACGACCCTTGAACGCGCTCGATCTCAGGGGGAACAACAACAGAGCAAGAGTGAGACGTCATTCGATTTGGATTTAGAATCGCGTATATATGCCGGTCGTGACCTCGATTCTAGGTGAGTTCTGGTACGGCGTGAAGTGTTGTTGAAGACGGAGGGAATGCAAGGGAGAATGAGGAAGAGGCGAGCAAACCAAGATACAAGTGGAGACAAAAGTCCAGGAACACTTTGAAAGCGCAAAAACGTGGCCGAAGATCTCTTGATGAGCCAGAGATTCTAGACGACGCTTGGAATGATCTCTCTTTAGTTCTCTTCCTTAATCACATCTCACGGTATCACCAGTATTTCTTTTTAATTTCATGATCGAATCGATCACAATTTGCAACTTTCGATGCCTTGCCGCCTCAATATGATCCAATCACGCTTTTCAAACCACGCCATTTTTGCCCCCCTGTTTCCAAACAAGGTCTTTAAAGAATTACTGTGTGACCTTGATCAAACCATGCGGGCAGGGAATTTACAGAGAACGGCCACGGTCTCCGTGCTTGACGGGAAGGATGCAAAGCAGCGGAGGAACGCACCCAACGAGCACGGTTAGTAACGATTTCGACATCAAGGCCCATAAAATCCACAGAATTATTCAAGCGGTCAGAAGAAGCGTGCTATCAACTCTCTTTGGACCTTACAAAAGCGGAGCGCATGTCTGGGACCCAGCTTGAAAAGGTGGTTTTGTGATAATTTGGCTAATGGAAAAGATGACGGCATGATTTGTACCAAAAACTGCATCAAATGTTAAATGCGCAGGCGCAGAAATAGCGCCACGGCAACTCGAAGGAGTTCATCGAGATGTGCGTTGAGGCTCGTTGGATACCGGCGACCGAAATGCTCGCTTTTCAGCTGAGGAAAATGATCTTCTTTGGGCCGTGGGAACAAATTCGAGGGGGGACTTAAGAGGTGCAATTCGACGTGAAGACCCCTGGGCTTAAATGACGTAGAAGGCGCCCGCTTGGCTTGGCATATGACGCTTCTTTCCAAGCCAGGCATCCTGGAGGGCTTTTAATTCCGGCCAATGGGGACGCACTCTCGGGAGCAAATTGTCAGCCCTTCAAACGTTACAATTCATCACGTGTTGCATAGTGTCGCACGAGAGGTTCTTTTTGGAAGGGAAAGAGCAGAGCAGCTCGATAATAGGCCCAGAAGACGATGTTGCACGACAACCCAGAGTTGCAAAATGCCTGAAGGCTATTTGGTGGCTTTCGCCAGGAGAACCTATTGGACCGGCTCACCTTTCAGCAAAGTAAAAGGCTATTGGAGAGAGGCGAAATAGAGGCAGACCCGGGGTATTCAGTCCCCTGAATGGATATTTCGGAAAAGCTTCGGGATCATACCTGTCTCCTCCCCCAAATTAGAGGAGGTTCGGTGCTTGGTTCACGAAGCTTTGCAATTCTGTATAGCCAATTTCTGCCTCTTCCGCGCGTTGGACAGCCTTTGGAAGACGCTGTAAGTTATATGCGACCTCGCCCCAGCACCCCCCTCGCTGCGCTGCATGAAAGAATGCAACGGCAGTCAGTCAATGAGGCGAATACGTGCTCCACCTCGAATTCAAAGTCATGACATGACGATTAACTGGGTCATGAATCGTAACACTGATTCAGACCGGGGATTCCAGTGTCAGCCTCAAAAGCGGACCTTTTAGGCATGAGCGATGAGAGACTTGAACGTAATCCTTAGAATGCCATTTCCATAGATCACCAGACTGGGAAAGGCGGAATCGCAAGTAAATTGTTCATAGGGACAACAAATATGGGAAGGAGCATCTTCAGGTGAGTCGTACCTGACTGTTCCTGAATTCTGATGGTTGTTCGGTTTGAGGTGGGACTCTCCCCGCTTCTGCAAGGGTGTTAGTGCCTGACACTCACATCCATCACCAGCCTCCGCTAGACCTCCGTCTATGCTGGCTTCCAAACGCCATCACCGCTCCAGATCTCAGAGCAGATCACGCTCCAAAGCTCCCCTCCCGCCAACAACTCAAGAACGGATATATGTCAATTTCGTGATCCCTCTGGCTGGTGTTCTCAGCTTCATAGCTGCCCGATTCTACGATATGGGCGCCTCACCTCCGAAGCCGCCGGAGAATAGCCATAGCAGTGGTAGTGGTAATGAACGAACGCCATTGCTGCCACGAGCGGAGAGGGGCTCTGATGTGTCTGAGGGTGGTGAGGGGAGAGCGAAGAGGGCTGCGAGGTGGATGGTGCACAATGCGGTGTTGGTCTTCATGACGATGTTGATGGCTGCCACTATTATTATCCTTTGCGTTTTCTTTGGTGGTAAGTTCAGCTCAACACCCCTCTGGTTTTACATATTGCATGGCTTCGACGAGCAACCGGACCTGGATTGGTATCTAGAACGAGCATCTGCTAATAGTTGGTAGTCTATCGATCCAAGCAGCCATCTACCAAAGCTGCTGTGTGCCAAACGCCCGCATGCGTCCATGCAGCCTCCGAAATCCTCTACAACCTCTCCCCCGCATACAAAACCCTCGATCCATGCACAGATTTTGAGCGGCTTACTTGCGAAGGATGGGACGACCGTCACGACTTAAGACCTGATCAAGGAGATGCTTTCACTGGCACTATTATGAGTGAAAACTCTCAAATGTTGCTGCGACACATATTAGAGGCCCCATACCCGGATGAGTCTAAGGTCAGTATGCGTACACATACCGTGCAGAAACCATCCTGACACTTTTCTTCAGCATTCAAGCTTCTCGCCCGCTCAACTCATCAAATCACTCTCCTCCGTCGACAAGGATAACTTCAACAAGCTGAAGGCAGCATATGATGCCTGCATGGATGAGGAAACCATAAAGAAGGAGGGTATCAAACCTTTGCAGGAAATCCTCCACCAGGTAGCAGACATGTTTCCAGCGAAAGAATCGGCAATCCGAAAGAGGACTCTACTCGACGGCAAGGATGAGGAAGACCTGGAAGATACAATGCTTTATCTGTCAAAGATAGGCGTCTCATCACTGGTCTCTTGCGGGGCTGGAGCTGATGACAAAGACCCTGATGTTGTCGTCGTACAATGTTCGCCCCCGTATCGAATTGGCCTACCGGCCAAAGATTATTACAGTGACAGCGATGTACTGGAAAAGTATGAAGACACGGTTGCACAAGTCATCGAGAATCTCCATCCAAGCCACAATCGTGAGAATGCAACGGTGCACGTTCGATGGACGGAATTCGGAGGACAGACGAGCATTGCTGCACGAGGCAAGAGCAAGGACTTCGCTCATGATGTTGTCGAATTCGAGAAGAAGTTGGCTGCAGCATCACCTGATGCTGAAGATAGGGATGATGTTACCGTCAGTTTTTTTTTTTTTTTTTGAGCTTGTTGATGTGTGACTATGCTAATTACTTTCAGAAATACTACAATCCGATGTCTCTCAAGGATGCAGACAAACTTACACCTCAGATCCATCTCTCGTCTATGATCAACAATCTGGCCCCCTCGGATGTGAAAACCAACCGACTGATTGTCATGTCCCCAACTTATATGACGAACTTGTCAAGTATTTTGTCCAGCACTTCAAAGGAGGTATTGCAGACGTATTTCTTGTGGAAAGTTGTGCAAGGGTACGCCTCTGCCATTGAGGCGGATGAACTCAAGCCATATTCGAGGTTCTCCAATGAACTCCAAGGAAAAGTAAGTATCCTTCATCCATCTAGTATCAGCAAGGTAACAGCTTATAGGACCCTGATTCCACTCCCGAACGCTGGAGAACCTGTGTCCGCTTCGTTGATGGCGGTCTTGGCTGGATCTTAAGTCGATTCTTTGTTGAAAAAGCATTTTCAGAGAAAGCGAAAAACTTCGGTGATCAGATCGTATCTGATATCAAGGAGATGTTCATCGAGAAATTGAAGAAGACAACTTGGATGGACAAAAGCGTTGTTGAGCTGGCTATTGAGAAGGTTCATAAGATTGTTCAGAAGATTGGCTATCCGACCAAGGTTTGTCTCACCAATCACTCGATTAGAGGTAGCACGCTGACTACCTACAGAGTCCAAATATAATGGATCCTCCGAGCCTCAAACGATACTATGACTCCGTTCACATCTCCCGAACTGACTTCTTCGGTAATGCCCTCGCTATAAACCGCTTTGACGTTGCACGAGAATGGTCAAGTTTAGGAAAGCCCGTTGACCGCAACCAGTGGGGCATGAGTGTTCCCAGTAAGTAATTCTCCGAATAATCCTTCAAGTAATAATCTAATGTGAGGTTCCTAATAGCTGTCAACGCCTACTACAATCCTCCTGGCAACGAGATCGTCTTCCCAGCAGGAATTATGCAGTTCCCGGTGTTTGATGTCAATGTTCCGCAATACCTAAGCTACGGCGCCTTTGGCTCTGTATCTGGCCACGAACTTTCCCATGCTTTTGATTCCACAGGTAGACACTACGACCAGAACGGAAACTATACAGACTGGTGGACCCCCAGCACTGTGGCCGGTTTCGAAGAGCGCGCCGAATGCTTCGTCGACCAATATCACAACTACACCGTTCCTGGCCCCGACGACAAACCACTACACGTGAACGGCAAGCTCACACTAGGCGAGAATATCGCAGATGCAGGAGGTGTCAGTGCCGCATTCGCGGCCTGGCAAAAACGCCGAACAGAGACCCCCAACGAGGATCTTCCAGGCTTGGACTTCTTTACGCAAGATCAGCTTTTCTTTGTCAGTTATGCTAATTGGTGGTGTGGAAAGAGCCGCAAAGAAACGGCTATTAGTCGCATTTATACGGACCCGCACGCACCAAAGTGGGCTAGGATCCTGGGTACGATGGCGAATAGTAGGGATTTTAAGGAGGCTTTTCAGTGTAAGCTTAGGGAGCCGGTGTGTGAGCTTTGGTAAGGAAATGGAGAGAAACAAAATATACGCATAGTGTTGGGGGTATGAGGGATTGCTGTATATCTTTGGAATTAGAAGCATGCATGATGCTTCATGGGTATCAGAATCTGTATGTATAGGTACTCATTGATCACGCTGTGTTAGTTCTCCAAACTATCAGTCTTGATACACAAATAATATTCCCTACCTGTTATCCTGCTTATCCCTCGCAATCCAAGTGGATATCTACGGCCCTACGAAGGAGTAACAAGAACAGTGGCGTAGAATACTCTGCCCTACGCAATGCATGACGCGGTTGAACAGTCATGATTGCCCCTTTCCCATGTTCTGATCGCGACATATGATGACCCGCATAAGCGATATGGGGGAAAGGAATGTGCAGCTTCGCTTGTACGACGCGAGGCTTTTCAGAGGCTAATTTAACACGCCGCCAAGCCTGGTGATGTTTAGTTATGCTTATTAGAGCTCGGTTGGGATGTCACCGCCGCAAGGTTAAAGTATTGAGATGCTTAACGGCCTCCACCAACCACTTGCTCTTAGGATGGCACTGCCGCAACGCTAAATATCCCATTTAGTTGGGAGAATGGAGGGTCTGGGGCCGTGTCTGAATTGTTCCTGGGGTGCAAGCAGGAATTGAGAGAGGATTGTGGAGGATGATGGTCATTCGTGGATAATAGCGCAGTGTGGAAGAAGATCTCATATGCACGGGGTGGGATGCAAGGATAAGAATCTGTTAAGAGGAGCTGAGCTGCCGCCTTGTAATAAGGTGCGCATATAAAAGAAGAATCAGGACGTAAGAGCTGAACAAGGCCTTGGACCTGAACCTAGATAATTGTATGCCTAGGTACTCTTAGTCTCGACTAGAAGGACCCGTTATTATATCACAGCAATACTTTAAGTCAAGTCAAAACCAAACAGTATTCCATTAACTAGAATAATAGATAAAGAAAGAAGAGAAGTCTAGCTAGCTACGTAGAGTTTTCATCCAGCTACACATAGACCACGTCACGTGTAAACCAAGTCTAGACACTTAAGTCGTGACACTATAAGATCCCATCTGCTATAAAAGCGAACCTAAATAATACTATAGTAATAAAATAAATTATTATACAAGAATTAAAAAAAAACGGATAAATAGATAAAATAATAGTAAGGGGTATTATTATTAGTAAGCAATCGATTGCTTATTAATAATCGCTAATTAGAAACCGCACTGGGCTTGACAGAATGAGATAGCGATATGCATCGGGCTTTCCCTACACTGCGGACTGGAGATAAGATTATACGAAGCTAAGGTTGGAGTGCAAAAGTCCATTATATTGCGGGAGAAATGGTAGCGAACAGCAGGGAACAGAATTGATTGGACATCAAAGGATGCTCAAATCAAACCAAACCGATCATTCCTTCCCAATCAGTCAAATCGCCCTGCCAAAAGCCCACAATGGGGATACCGAAGTACCACGTATTGCAATGCTGATAGAAATCTCGTCTGAAAACGGAGTTGAGCTGGATATGTTATCCAGAGGGATATACAGTGGCTAGTTATCCCACACTTGGCACAGACTTCTTGCTATCGAAACGGGCCCTTTTTGGTTCGAACTGCAGAAGTTGTTAAAGAATTGGAGTCGAATATAGGTCGCTGTAGCACATTCATTACCGGGCATCATGTCTCAGACACCAAATGTTTTCTTGATTGGCGTCTAATCGAACGCTATAGTCGACTCTGGTTAGTTGACTGTAGTAAGCGGACCTTCGAGATACTGTCCGTCGTTGCTTTTCCATAAAGTCAGTGTTATGAAATGTAGAATAAAGTGTTGGAACACAAAAGCCCAACTTAGTTGATATCGTTCGGCTCCTTTTACCTGCGAGGTCTTCCTCCTAGTTTTGTCAGGGCCTGTGGTGGGATCCATCTCCTTGTTGCGAATGTTAGTTTCTCTTCAGCTAGTGAGAGGTTGGTGTGGGAGATAGAATGTAATGACATTCTGGCTACAACGTCGATATTCTTTGCCCTGACATAGTTCGGTCGATTTGCTACTTTGCACTTCGATGAAGACAAGGAGGAAGATCACTGCTTTCGCGCCAGTTACGAGTTTCCGAGCCATCTATTACTTTACCTGCATATACTCTGTCATCTGTATGTTGTTGAGTCTTTTATCATTTTGGCACACATTCCCATTGAAGTCTTCTGGATATCTTCTTGGCTGCAGATGATTCCTTGCATGAGTATAGAAATTGTTTGAACTTTTATCATAGCTTCAACATGATTCAAGCTAACTCTTCCCAAGCGTATGAGGTATGGTACTCATATTGGCATGAGCAGCGAGGTCTTTCCCAGCTCAACCATTTGTCTCGTTGCTTATGTCCTCTGTAGACCCCACCGCTGAGAACAGTATCATTTCGGTATGTAGCAGATGTGAGGGAGGATTGTGGTAGTTAGGAACGTATAACTGATGCCTCAGCGATCTATCAGCACAGGTCTATGGTGGAATTCGTAATGAAACACATTTCCCGAGTATACGAATTTGTTGCCTTTGGAGTTGAAGTTTCCCTCCCTAATACTCTAAACCTGAAATGAGCCTCAAACTTGTCCAACTTCCTCGCTCCCGGTGCGATGGGAGGAACCGAGTATGGATGGGTTCATCCGGATAGTTCGGAAGTATACGATCAAGCATCGATTGACTTTGAATCCTTCGGCGCAAAAGACACAATCCTGCCAATACTTCAATAGAGAGAACGAGTGACGGAAAGTACGAGCCGAAGAAAACTGTAATCTTGAAGGATGATTTGAAATTCTCCTGGTCGTAGGATCTATGCAGTATGTTGGTCATTCGAAGTGGTTCTCACCCGTTTTCTCGTGATCGTAGGATTTATGCATCATGGCGATCATTCGAACTTGTCCTCACTGCTACTCCCATGACCAAAGACAGTAGTTGTTGCCTCGCCACTGGCTCTAAAGCATGTTGGCCAATCATCAGGTGAGGGTCGTACCTGAGGCTGAGAACGTTTACTGCTTATAGGGCTTCATGTGAAGTTGTTGGTGATCCTTGCACCTCTGGCTTAGACGGGGAAAAGATGTGTGTTGTAGATTCAAAGCGTGATGCAAGTTCTGTTGTGATACTGATAGGATTTCCCCAGCATCATGATCGCTCAAAGTAGTTGTTACTTCTTTCTCGGCAACTCACAATACTGGCTGTCTTGACACTGCCTCTAAGCAAATTAGCCAGTTATTAGACGGGTATCGTATTCGAGGCTGAGAACTGTCTACAAGGCTGCGTCATGTGAAAGTTGTTAGCAAGTTCAAGCTCACGGCTTAAAGGGCAACTTGAGTACAATGTAATGATGTGATCCTTCAGCGCAACATCACCTCGACGCGTCTTTGTTCCGTAGATGGGGCCAAAACTTCGGCCCAAGGGGCTGTGGCAAGAGAATCAACTCCTTCGATATTCATGCTCAACCTTCTACTCATCATGGCGTGCACAAAGCTGACCCCGCTTCCATCATACCTTTAAAGAAGCTTAGGTCATATCACTCGGCAGTTACTGCCTCTGGAGCTTGAATGCAATACGACGAGGCCAATGACCAGCTTCTGCTCGGGAGAATGCTTTGTAAGCATGCTGCGCCACTAATCACCTCGTCGAACGCCACGAGGCTACAAGCGAGGCTGGGGGGTGGCACACGCTAGTCAGGCCAAAAATAGTAAGGGTAACGGTCATCTTCTCCTCTTTCGATCGCCCTCACCAAATCTCTCTGCTGATTCTTGCCTTCACCTCCGCCCAACGAAATGCACCGCGCTTCCTCCTCCAGCCAGCGTATTGAAGACCAATGACTAGACCAGCGATGCGCCTCCCTGCTGAGCTCGGGTCGGCATGCATGCGGCCGGGACCGGGTGTGGGAAAGAAGTCTTGGGCTGGGGCAATCGGATCCGGTGCTCGATACCCTTATTCGACGCCCTATGAGCCTTTTTCAGAACGACGCAGTGAGCATCCTTCCTCACATCGGCCGCACTGGAGTTAACTTTCAATCTCGTCCATGCTTACGATGCTAACAAACAGCTGAAATCTGAAACGTCCTAGTGGAGTCGCCCACTATCTTTCATTGGATTGCCTGCTAGCGAGCTAGATGGCACAATGATCTCCATGCTTATTCTTTTCCTTATTGGACTTTTCTGATGAGGTCATTCGCTGCATCGGAATCCACACAGTTGGAATTGCGAGGGTTTCCATTCTCATCCGTGCTCTGGTAATGCGGCCGCATCACCACAATTTTCGATTACTGACTATCAGCATTATTCATCAGTTGTGGGAAATAAACAAATCGTCAAATGAATATATCCCGACCTCGAAGAGCCCATTTCAGTTGCCATGACCAGAATAAAGTTGCCTCTATTCCACAAACCGTAAGATTTGGGCGGCTCTGTTGGCGGCTGAACAGGACAGTCCGGTAAACCTCACCGCATTCCCAGCCTCGCTTCACCGTTTGTTCAACCAATCAGCGCGTCATGGCCCTGCGCCAGGGTCTAGTTCTCACGTCCATTTCTCAGCCTGGCAGGGAGATTCTGAGTGCTTCGGCCAAGTCAGACCAAATGAACGCCTACCAACACAGCCATCAAAGGAATAGCATCCATTGCACGGTGCTCACCCTGTCTGGTACAGAGCTGTGCAGAGGTGAGAATCTAATTACAATGACTAGACTGCCGTCAATGTCAAGAATTGATATATATATATATATATATATATATAGTGGTCAAGTACGCCAAGGTGAGTTTCTCCTCATCGGCCTCAATCTCCAACATCTACCTACGAGTTCAAAGCTCTTGTTTGGAACATTTTCCTCCCGTCTCCTCATACGTCGAGGACTTCCTCGATTTTAATCATGCGTGCCACTAGCATTATCGCGGCTTTTGGGATCTTCGCTGCCTGCACAAAGGCAGCAGTGGTGAAAAGGACGTCAGCGGCACCAACTTCGACCTCGATCCAGATCTCTGCTACTGCTCAGTCTGTGAAGCCTACAAGCACATCTTCCAGTGCCTCTGGTAGCTCTGCGTGTGCGGCAGTTAGCGCACAGCTCAATGGTAAAATTGCCCTTGCCTTCTAACAATAAATCACGCTAAATTGTCAAAGGAACTACTAAAGGTGGTATGGTCAAAGCTTCCGATGCACTTAGCTGTCTACAGTCTGTCCCTCTCGATGTCAATCGATCAAGCGCTTTCTGCGACTTCATCAAGCCATATATTCAATTCCAGAGCACTCTTGCCTATTTGAAGGACCCTCCAATCGGATGGACTCTTCCTGGTGTTGATGTTCTAGGTGGTCTTGCTGAGATCAAGAACAATGTAAACACTGGGAAGTACGAATCACAATGGGAGTTTGAAGTGGATCTTTATCTCCTGGTCCAAATTCTACCTCATGACTTCCACTTCAACTTGCCAATGCCTTTGATTAGCGTCTTCGCCTTTCAGCAACTTGGAGGAAATATAGTCTCGATCTCTCCCGATGGCTTGAGGATTCCCCAAGTCTACTTCAAGAGTAAGGCAATAAGTGTGTTTAAATGGAATGTGCTAACATCAATTTAGACGACTTGGACAAGCAGGTCGCAGGCAACTTGGACTGGACTCCTTCTCCTATTATGTCTGTCAACGGTGTCGATGTGGTCGACTACATTAACTCCATCATGCAAATAACTAGCAATTTCCAGGATCCAGATGCGAACTTCAATCAAGCTCTTTTTTCTCTCGCATTTACCTACTATCCTTCTCCTGCTACTGCAGGGGGGCATTTTTTCGCTCAAGGTGGCTACGCCTATGGATTTCAAGACGACTTCTACGAGTACACATTCCTCAATGGAACCACTAGCAAAATTGCGAACGTTGCCTTCACTAGTGTCGACTTTACCAACATCCAGACTGGACAAGATCTCTTCGATGCTGTTGATCTCCCTCCTCCAACCACTACTTCTGCCCCATCATCGTCGCCTCCCGCGTCATCGACAACGTCAAACAGCTTAACACTGACTTCTCTTGTTGGTTATCCCACTCCGGTGGTCATCCACCCTGATGGCTACACTTCCGGTTACTTCTTGCCCAATAGTACGATTGCCGTCCTTGCCATGCAAGGCTTTATTGATGCACTTGAGAAGGATACTACTCAAAGTCCTCTTCTTCAGCAAGACACCATCCGCCAATTCCTCGCTGAAGCTCGCAAAGCTGGTATGACGAAGCTCATTGTAGACCTTCAAAACAATGGTGGTGGAGACATTCTTAATGGCTTTGACGCTTTCACGCAATTGTTTCCTACTCTCGTCCCATTCGGAGCCAGCAGAATCCGCGCTACGCCCGAAGTTAACTACCTCGGTGACTTGTTCTCTGCTACAGGTGTCTACAACGCTTCGTTCAACACCCTCTTCCAATATCAGAGTTCTCTGGATGTGAACAATCAGGCATTCACCAGCTGGAGCCAGGAAGACCCACCGGTTGTGATATATGGCGATAACTTCACCCAAGAACTCCGCTACAACTTTTCCGATGTCCTCTCTACCGGCGGAGGAGTCAACGTAACTGGTTACCAGAGTAATGCGCACGCGCCTCCACAGCTCTTCGACAGCCAAAATATTGTTTTGGTTTACGATGGCTCTTGTGGTTCCACCTGTACCGTCTTCTCCGAGCTTATGAAAAGCCAAGGTGGCGTTCGAAGCAGTAAGTCTCCTGTATCGCGTTTTCATCCTAGCTAACGACAAGTAGTTTCACTTGGCGGTCGTCCTCAATATGGACCCATGCAAGGCGTCTGCGGCTCCAAAGGTGCCCAAGTCATCCAATTTACCGAAATCGCTTCCAACGTTCAAACGGTCCCAATAGCTCTCGAACTCCTCCAACAAGAGAACATTACACCTCCCAATCCACCAGCCGACGAGTGGATCCCAGATACCGGCGACTGGCCCTTGGGTGTCTCCAGTGCCATGTATCAGGGAGCTCGCTTCAACCTCAGAAATAACATGCATGATGGTGACGATACCTACACCCCTCTCCAATTCATCTACGAAGCTTCCAACTGCAGACTTTTCTACACGCTCTCCGACCTCTACGAGATCCAGGGCCTTTGGGAAAGAGTTGCGGAGGTGGCTTGGGGCAGCGGGAGATGTGTGGCGGGTAGCACGATTACATTGGATGGAAGCTTCCCGCTGGGTGCTTATGATACTGTGCCGTTTGGACCGACGGCTTATAGTAATGTCGACCAGCCTTATTCGCCTGGCATGATTGCACAGAAGAGAGCTACGAGCTGAACAATTTTCTTTTCTTGGTTTCTGCGTTTGATGATGGGAGCATATGATTGCATGGCGTGGCTCTTGCAATATGGTTACGTGACAGACAGGAACAAGGCAAATGTAGTTGGGTTATTAAGGCTGATGAAGATACTGGAGATGCTAATGAACAAACCAAGTACAGTAGTATGTACTTATAGACGGGAATCCTCCCTATGACTCATAGAACACGTTACACTGTCATCTGATCAAATGGTCTCTGAGTCATGTGATGCCATGTGATGCTATGTGACTCAGCTGATAACCAGAAACACTATCTGCCTAGAACCAGAGTCACTGGTTATTCATTCCAACAGGTGGTCTATCAATTCCCATAAAGAAGGCCAAGAGCCGAAACGGCGACTGGGGTTCCCAAGCTGGACGTGGGCGGGATGGAAGCTACCAGGGATCACCTTCCCACAGTCGTTTCTTCTCCCGACAAAGGCACTCGTTGGTGTTAGTGTGGAATATGCCGATCGGTTTGTGCTGCCATGGGGTGGAAACCAGAAACTTATCCTTGCTCGGGATAGGTCGGGATCTTCTACTCTCTTTTTACGCATATGCGGTCCAACTCTTGACGTGCAAATATTTCCAGACGGCCGCATATTAGGAAATGATAAAGGCGGGATTCTTGAGCAGACTGCGACACAGTTTTACACTAGTAGCTTTCGAGAGAACGCAGTGCGGCTTACGCGAGGTGCTTACCAGACGAAGGAGCACGACGATGGCTTCCTTCAGTTCACTTTGCTTATTTTGTCTCATTCGGATCATGAATTAATCATCCTGCTGCTCTATCAACCAGAGACTCCCTTCATTTCGAACGCATAACTGGAACTTACCTCGAAAAGCAACCCTCGGAATCGACAGTGAAGTTAACTTTACCCGGCGCTTTGGTCCAAATAGGATAATTTGGGAGCATCTTATAGGTATAATAGGGATGGATTTTAGATGAGATTTTGATTATCCTATTTTGTTATGTTAAGCATGAGTATGGTATACTGCACGCAACATTAAGAGACGTGTTTGTCGCAGGTGGTTTGTTGCGCAACACTAAATCAACCAAGGTCTCTTTGGGTCTAGAACATTCAATCATCCAACTCCTTCTCTCTTCCTAAAGAGCCCTACCCTTATCCCCAAACAGATACATCAACTTCACCGACAGATTTACCTTCTCTAGGGAGTCTCATAACACCCTCACTAGTACCTGCCCAAAAACCAAAAGCATTATACCCCAAGCCCCAATACTCAGCCGCACTCCCTTACTTGTAATCTCCGTACTCCCACCCCCAGAAGACGACTGTGCATCACTAACGAAGCACTTTGCTTTAACTCCCACTGCTCCTAAATTTGTTGCGTTGAAGCAACTCATGAAAGAATCTTGTGCATTGGCATCCGCTAATTTGCAAAAGCTATATGGACAAATTCCAAATTCGCGGTTCGCTGCGTCGCTCGTGTAGTTGCCAAAACTTGTCGAGTTGCTACAGCAAGAGTTGAGGATGGAAGAGTAATTTGTAGACTGTGAAATGGCCTCCTTAGTATATTCTCGAAAGGAAATTTTTGATAACTGGGCAGAAAGCAAAATAATTGATAGCAAAATTACTTACAACAGAACAAGCGAAGCCCGGCCCATTCCGGAGGTATGGTGGTTGTTCGATAGTGATGTTTGGAGAGCCGCAAGTGATGGGAACAGAGGGGGAGCCGAAGGGGCAATAGGGGTCACACTCTTCTGGGGAGTCTGGTGCAGCTGCGCCTCCTTGTGCTGCGCCTCCTTGTGATGCGCCTCCTTGTACTGGGCCTGGGTATAAAGATACTGAATCTGGATATGACGGTACTGGGTCTGGGTATGACGGTACTGGGTCTGGGTGTGACGGTATTGGGTCTAGGTGTAACATACTGAGGATGTGTCGATATTTGAATTTGGAAGTTTGTGAGAAGTTGAATGATTTGTGACGATACTCGGATTGCTACTGAAATTGTGCAGCACATAGTTCGCCTTTATACTTAAAACTCATAGGATCGCAATGTTAGAGTTTGGCGCCAGTTGGTGTTTCTGGTTTCCAACATTGCAGCGACTTGGAACAAGGCTGTGTCTCTGCCTCACTTGAGGCCGTCACATTGCACTTGGCCGCATGTCATAAGGCCAGCCAATCAACCACTTTCCATTTAGGAGGTGCCTCTAGATTTCTACTGTTTCTGAACCTGTACAATTCAAAGCAAAATCGCATCCTTCTTAACATCCCTCAAAAACATCGCAACCAGTTCAAAAAACTTCTCAAACTGCTCCTGCTGGACCCAATGACCCGCACCATCCAGCAACTCTGCACCCTTAAATTTCGTGCAAACCTCACTCATCTTCTCAATCCCCCGGCTCTTGTAAGTCCCCCAATCCTTCTTCCCCGAAATGAACAGGCAAGGAATATCGATCTTTCGGCCAGCAAACAATTCAACATCTTTTATATTCCCCGGATCCGTCGCCACAAGATACCAATTCAAGCCTCCCTCAAACCCATTCTGACCGAATTCCTATTTATAGACGCCGAGGTCCTTGTCATCCAACCACCTAGCACTTTGTTTGGAAACTGAGGCGGGGTCTTCGTCCGCCATGGATAGGCTGACCACTTCGCACATGGAGGAATAGAGAGGCATGGTATAGTAATATAGTAATTTCGCAAGCTCGGTCGCTTCCTATGCTTTCAGTAGTTTGGGATCATTGCCTTTCCAGTCTGCGCTCTTGAGGTGGAAATAACCGCGTAGGAAGGTATACAGGTCTTCTTTTGGGTTGTTTATTTCGTGGGCTGCGGGTAAGGTGGAGTAGTACCATTTGTAGTGTTTGTGGGGATCGGGGAAGGAGGCTAGGGCTTTGTGGATGTCGGGTTGAGACGCCGGGGAATCCCCTGGAGGGTTGGAGAGGATGTCGAAGGGGAGGGAGGGCGTGCCTTTGAATGGGTGGGACATTATTACTACTCTATCCAACTGTCAGTAGCTTTCCAGCAGTCTGAGGATGGTCTCACGATTTGAAAATGTCCGGCTACATCACAGCGCAGAGGGAAGCAGCCACTGCGCCAAAATCATGGCCAAGCACACAAGCCACCTCTTTATAACCCAATGCATTCACCAAGATCACGGCATCTCTGATCACGGGTGCAAATCTAACGCATTCGAATCGACTGACGAGAAGTCCCACGTATCCCAACCCGTTGTTCGTCCATAGCCTTTTGATCGTATGCCACGACATGATAGCCTTCAGCTGCAATGGCTGACATGACCTTGAGCCATGAGTATGCGAGTTCGGGGAAGCCATGGAGGCAGGGGACGAGGGTTTCTTTGGCTGGCCTGAGCTGAGGACGTGGTAGTTTAGGTCATGGGTTTGGATGTAGGACTCAGTGATTCCCTGGGGCAGAGGAAGGGGAGGAAATGAAGCTGCCATGCTGTAGAAGGTCAATTGAAATAATTAGTAGAGTAGCAAGAGCATAGAAGAGCAGTAATACAGTCTTATGAGGCTCAAATTATGATGCCTGTGACGCATTAGAGGAACGTGGAGAAGAGTGAGGGGATTCGAAATCTCCACGGCAAATGGATTGCGCACGGATGCAGCCCTGGAAGGAGGCTTCCTTCACCGCTTACTGTTCCTGGTCTGCTCACCGCCTTACACATCCCTGTCACGCGTTTTCTGCTAGTTTTAACCCCAGCGAACCTCTCCATCTTTTAAAGGCCGCAAGACTAATTGAGATCCCAGGCTCTGCGGCTGTCCAAACAGCAGCTTCGGGTAGGGAAGATAGCCAATCTGAATACTACCTGCTGCTGGCTTCTCGACTCCTTTGACCGAGTCATCGAGCAGGCACGCACCTCTTTGCCAGAGGACAAGGTGAATGTTTTTAACTAGCACTGTGTTAATAGCTTCATCTCGTACTGTAGCTCTAGCTGGTCATTCTGGCATATGCTAAAGGAGCTGACATATCGCAAATACAAGAAGGTCTAGAAGCAGCTGCTGTGCTTCCTGTACCGGATAGTTTGGCAGAAGCAGGCGCTGGTCTTGTATTACTGTTTAACGTCTGGGCAGTCGGTCGCTCTTGATGCCACCCTTTGAGGAGCTGCAAGCCTTGCCTAGCAACAGGAATCCGTCAAATTAGAGCAGATGGATCCCAATTAGTACCAGGAGATCGACCGAGCCCGTCTACTCATATGCATTGCTCTGCTCGATCACCCGCTATACGATAACATCTATGATAGTGTGATAATTGGGTTTCTCGCTGTGCTCAGGATTGCTGCACCTGTAGAGATTGGTATATAGCATAGCCAGCAAACTCATTAATCGATTCTACGCTTCCAAAAGACTACGAAGGCATCAGGAAGTTGTCTCCAATGTGAAATTTAAACATTTGACGGTGTAGTAGGAGAGCAAAACTCTTCTCAGAACAACGTTGTTGATAATTATTACTTTCCTGCCACTGCCCTTCATATCTTACTTTTCTTCCACCTCCAAACCTGTTGAGTAAGTTGCCTCTTGTATTGCAACTTATTGCTCTTATAAGGGAATCATCTCCATTATTACATTCTTAAGAACAGTATCCTTTCCTTCAACCCTGTTGACTTCGTTGTGAAGGTCAGATCGAGGCTGTTCTTGTGACACAACTTACAGGAATTGGCTCTTACGAGTTGATCGAGTAAGTTATATCTTGCATTAGAACTTACCGGTATTTCTCTCTTTTGAGTGAATCAGTTCCATTGATATCGACAGAGTGTGGTGAAGCACAAGGCAGGAATACCAATCACGTGACGCCGCCACCTACGAATATCCACTCGCGTTTTCTGCGTAGCGTCAAATCCAATGTAAACACAAACAAATCGCCGGCTGACCTTCAAAAACTTCCTCTTCCTCTTCATCCTCGACAAACACACATCCATGGTCCATAACCACTCTTTAATTCTCCATGATACTTCGACCCTTTCAACTCCACTCTTTCAGCCTTGTGCAGCAGCGCCAAGCAATTTAGCGATTGGTCACTAATCAGCCTCGAGAAAAAGCGTCCCCCAAAATCCCAAGCGACCTTTCGACAACGATCATCTCACCTTCCGACAACCTCGACAGACCACAACCTTCTTCATCCATCGCGATACTTCACCAACAATCATATCCGAATACTGTGAGGTCCTACGCATTTTCGAGTCGTCGCGATGGCGGGCAAGAAACAGGCTCAGCCTGCGCAGCGTACCATTCGCACGCGCGGGATGGGCGCAAGTCCCGGCGGTTTTCAACAACTTGAAGAAACGCGACGATCTAGAAAGCAGCCACAGCCAATCGCTCCAGTCGATGCTGGAGCTGCTACTTCCTCAACACAAACTACCTCTTCTGAAGATGCTGTAGCACAACAACCACAAACCCCTCCGACTACTACATCTCGCTCTCAATCACCTCACCTCGAAACCGAATCAGATTCACTTTCTCACATCCCCGAGTCGCGTTCGACATCTCCTCCCGCTCGAAACACACGATCACAGACACGATCGATGTCTCCTGATGCCGCACAGCGGTTGCCAAAGGCAAAAGGGAGGCTGAAGAGTTCCGGAGCTTCCAAGAAAGTTGCGAAGAAGCTTATCAAGAAGAAGCGCACCCGAGAGGAATTAGAAGCTTGCGATGGTGAAGGCATCGATGCCTCTGAAGAGGGTAAAGCCATTAAAGAGCCACCGGCTAAGCGTTCTCGCATTGAGGATGAATCACATACGCTCGAAGAGGAACCTACCCCGAAGCCAAAGAAGTCTGCTCCAGCACTCGCAGAGGACAGCAGTGCCGATGATGCCACCGCCGAATTAGAACGTCCACCAAGACTCAATCGCTCGCGATCCGCCTCTCGCCAGCTTCTTCCCACCACAGACGAAAATACCGAAGACGCCAGCGCCGAGGAATCATCTTCAGACAACCATCGACCAGCAGAAGTTCGCGCGTCTCCAATCAAATCCTTCCAACAAAGAGGAACATCCTTGACACCTAAGCCTACCACCTCCATCTCGACGTCGAAGAAGCATGAACTCATGCCCGAGGAGCTGGCTGAAAGAGCACAAATCTTCAAAGAGGTGTTCGGCACAGATATGCCCGCTCCCCCTGTTAGGAATGGACGCGCCATCTATGCAAATGACAAAAGTCACCCCTCCGTCTACGTTGATGAGGATAGCTACGTCGGTGAAGATGAAGAGTTTGACCTCGGCCCAACGCCCACCCGACAATACTTGATCAGAAATGGTTTGGCTCTTAAACCACTCAGCAGAGCGAGCACACCGCAGACTCTGCCCCCAAAGTCTTCGGACGTATCTAAAGTAAGTTGCTCACCTGACTCTAGTCTCGAGTTCAAGACACTAATGATTCTACAGGCTGAAACGAGGAGAAGCAGGAAAGGTGCCAGAGCCTCAAGCTCCCGCCCGAGTACGACGACCCATTTCAAATATTGCAAAATCGTTATTCCCGCAAATCGTTCACACACGGAAGTGATATTAACAGGACGTGATCTTATAGAATCGGCCTATGCTCTCATCGACTGGGCGCAGGAAGATACTTCTCGTCGCCTTCCTACTGCTGCGGAGATGACGCAATTTCTGACCGAGCTCAATGCTCGGGAGCCTGCCAAATCCACCTCGGCTGCTGCATCATCTCAATCACAAGAGCAAGTCACTGAGGCTCGCTCAGAGACCACTACTTCCGGTGATCTTCATGTCGAGCAGCAACTACTTGACCTTCAGTCGGATGCTCAGAGCAACGCAATGTCGGATGGCCAAGACGCTGAGGTCGCTGCAGTTCCAGAGGGAGCTAGTGAAGTAACAAGTAAAGTCTCAGAGCCTCAAACCCCGACACCACAGCAGCCACAAGTGCAGGAGTCTCGCGGATGGTTCACAGGTGTATCGGCGCTCTTTGCGACTCCCTTGAAGATCTTTGGTCGTCGAAGCCAACCTGCAGAGGCAGCTACTACTAATGGTGATTCAGTTGTCGGTGTTTCTTCAATCGAACACCTCATCCCACAGACTTCGGACTTCGCAATTCCTCCCATTACCCCAACCAATCCACGCCATCGTCGCAACCTCTTTCCTCAAAGTGAGCGCAAACCTGCTATCATCTTAGAACCGAAGACCGGCCCAAAGACAGACCGTCGTGTGCATTTTGCCGACCCGGAGGTTCCTATCCACTTGCGAGGTCTGCTCTCTGATGAACGAAAGCAAGAGATCTGGCGGAGAGAGGACGAGGATCGCAACCTCAAAGAACGCCAGAATCGCCGTGCGAACATGCAAGCTCGAGTTCAAGACGAAGATGAGCACGATGCGAATCAATATGTCGATTCATCTCGAACGGGAGAGAAGCGCAAGGATCGCCATCCAACAGAACCACTACCTGAAAACTTCAATCATAGGGGTACCTACTCTGCTCCATCTCCGGGCTCCAGCGACGAGGGTGATAGTCAGGTTGATGTGGAAATAGTTGAGGGTCATACTAACCGAAAGGGAGGATCGTCTCAAGAGGCAGGCGCCTCGCCTCAAGTAGGTTCAAGCCTTTTACAAGAATTAGAACCTTACAACCACCGCCCTTGTAGAATGGTCTATGCTAAGCGATTCAAGCAGAAATTCAGCAGATACCCTGTTGATAAAGTCAAGAGTGACTTCTTCCATCGACAGGATGCTGACGAGGGAAGCACCTTCAACAGCGCAGAAAACCCCTGGTCACTATATCCCCGCAAGGGCCATAAATATCGCGGCGACTCCTACGGAAGTGTCGTTGAGACACAAATCGAGAGTGGAGATCCGGAGAGGATTGCCGATTGCATGGGCTTCATTGTGGCTAACTGCCCAAGCACAGATGGTACTCGCCCGGGCGAGTTTTTCATAAACGCACGCTCCACTTATGGGCAACGTTTCCCTGAAGACGACCGGCACCCTACTCCTAAGTCTAGCCTCGTTACTAACCCCGATGGACTTGGAACTAGCACTCGAAACAACACATACACGGGCACTCTGTTCTCACAACCACCTGATGTTCAGGCCAATCTCGACGAGGGCAAGTACCCACTTGCACCCAGAAACTCGACCCCTTCACGCCAAACATCTACTACAAATCTCTTTTCTGGCTCCACGCCAAAGCAGGGCATCTTCTCCAATAAGAAGCCTTCACAACATGTCATGGAGGACAAGGATTTGTGGGAGATGAGTCGTTTGGGACTGTCTGCCAAGCTTGGTACGATGACTTTGCCTGAACTGCAGCAAGCTTTCACCAAAGTGCCAATCGAAAAGAGAGCAACGGTCTATGATAAGTTGACTGATAGCTTGAGGAAGAAGGTCGACGGCCTATTTCTCTATATTCCTCGATCGGTCTCTCCTCCAGAAGCTGATTCCGATTCGACACCTACTCCAACTCCTCAACCAACCTCTCAAGCAGCTGCCATACCCAACCCATTCTCCAGCTCTGGTGGCCTGTTCGGAGCCGTCTCAGCGCCGACACCACCTGCAGCTGCTCCCGCGCCGGCTTCCGGAGGCTTATTCGGCCGCATCAGTGCCCCAGTTGGCGATTCACGCATTGGCACTGTGGCTGCCTTAGCCCACACACCCGAGGCTACTCCTGAACCGATCTCAGCTGAGGAAGCCTACATCTCGACCCCATCCAGGACCTTCAGCGCGAATTTCTACAACGATTCAGAAAGCGATGAAGACGAGGCTGAAGACGGAAACGAGACAGGAAAAGAGACCGAAGTTCAGAACACGCGCGAGAATGCAGCTGGAGATACATCCGTTCTGCAACCAAAGACTTGGACTCAGACTCCTCCACCGAAGCCAAAGCCTAGCAATGCTCAGCTTCCTCAGGTTCCGACACAACATTCAGCAGCAGAGTTAGCCAAGGCTCGATACGAGAAGTTCAAGCCCACCAAACCTAGCGGCCTTCGAAACGTCACCCAGATGTCTCCGTTGCATACGGAGCAAGAGGTGGCAATCGCCGTAGAGGCGGCAAAGACTGATGGTATCGACAAGGAGAATCGAGACCTATCTGCTTATGGATTCGACCCAGAGGTGTTAGAGGCGGTGATGGCGATCCCAGAAGATCAATTGATTAGGACAGTGTTACCGGGCTGGGTATATGACGATATGGAGTATGAGTTCGATGCTGAGGTGGTAGCGGAGGTGATGAGACTCCTCCCCTAAAGGGGTGATCTTTGTTTTGAATGAGTATTTGTGGGTATTGCATTGCGAGGCGTTGTGGATATATGGCATGAGCATGATCATGGGAGGCGTTTTCGATTACTGAGATATCCGAACCATTGGGGGTGGATATTGCAAGCATAGTTAGTGGACTTGGGATGAGGTGGCCTTTCTGGCAGGTCCTCTCTCAATTGTTGAGTTGGGGTGAACGATTTAGGATTGAGTAGGTCTGGAAGTGCAGAAACCAGCGTGTCCTGAGCCGGGTCTTTGGCCTAGAGTTCGTTGCGCTTGGTGAACAATTCCAGGCAGTGTGCTCGCCTGAGTAGATAAATAATGATTGTACAAGCCCAAAAAGCCCTGTCTTAATCGCTCAAATTGCGTGAATAATTGAAAACGGCGAGTGCCCAAGAGTCTCAAACCAGGCTACTTGAAAACCCACTTTGAATAGCTCGAACTGTTTGAGTAAGTGAAAAGGTTGTGGATATAATAGCTCCCTGTGATCTCAAATCAAGTGGACGATTTGAGGCTGCTTTTGAATCATTCAAGTCGTGTGAACAATTGAAAAGATAGAGGGTACTTGCCTTTGGAGGCTCGAAGGACTTGAACCAATTCAAAGCTACTTGAAAGTCTTTAAGCCTTTTCTAAATCGCTCAATTGTTTGAATGATTGAAATAGAAGTGGATATGTAGCTCCTCAAGATCTGAAATTAAGTGGTGGACAACCCACGGCTGCTTAAAGCTCGCTTTTAAAAGTCTGAGATTAAGTGAGTGATTGAAAGCAGCATAAGGATAGATAGCTAGCTAGCAAGTAACCACAGTCTCAATCGCTCAGATCGTATCAGGAAGTCAAAACAACACAAGATACTTAGCAGCCCTGCGAGTGCTGAAAATTTCAAATCAGTTGCTGTTTGATTGACATATCAACTTATTCAAGTTTTCATTCGTTCAAATACAGTGAGCGATGTCGGGTTCCAAAGGGTGACCTCTGCGTATAATGGTATCCGCCCCATTGAACTCAATCCTCCAAGTCCAATGGAGCCAACCGGGTTTGCCCAGTTCTCACCGCCAATCGTTAAAACTTAGTGAATGATTTGAATCCGAGTGAATCCGCTTGAAGTCCTTTCAGACTGCTTACAACCTAGTCCAGGTCGCTAATCTTTTACCTACTTTGAGCGAAACGATTCTAGATGATCCTCCTCGTCTCATAATCACTCACGTTAGTCGACTGATTGAGCAAGGCAGGCATCCCCAAGTCTAAGGCGATAACCAGTCTCCAAATCCGTATGAACAATTTGAGAGGAAGCCCCGATCTTCCGAACATTCAGGAGAGTTGAAGGATTTCAAGTAAGGAGGGTATGGCTGCTTTCGAATCTATCTTCACCTTAACCAATCATTCAAACCCAACGAGTGTCTCGAGTTGTTTTTTTTTGTGGAGGGCGTGGTTCGGCGCTCACAATGCTTCAAAGATGCAAGCAGGTAGGAAGAAACTTCTCTAGCAGTGCTTTATGGTGGATGATATCTCTTCTGTCCAAATTAAAAGAGTGAATTACATCTAGGGCATGTTCCGTAGTTTCGAATCAGTCACAATGCTTGATTGATTCAATCAGGGAGTGTGGAGGCCAGAGAATCTATTATGGATGTTGCCAATCATTCAAATGCAATGAACGATTGAAATCTGACTGGAACCTCTTAAGCTCGTTCTCAAATCTCAATTATTCACTAAGCTTGACCGATTGCAGAGGGAGTTCTATCGAGGACCTATATAAGTGAACTTTCCCTCGAATATTTGCAAAGGCACCGCAGAAGAATCGCGGTCTTTGCGAATATGGATTTGATCAGGAGGTTTTCAAGGCGATCTATCTCATCATGAATCCCATCAAGTAGCTCCCATAAATAGAAGATCTGCAAAGTATAATCAACTCTGCTATCCTTTTTAACTTCCGGAATGCGTTTCCTGTGTTTTGCTATTATGCGCATATTTTATAGGAAACGCATAATATTCAACTTACACGAGCCAGGACACTCCTAAACCATGTCCAAAGTTCTCGCTCTATCCGAGAATTATTCAAGGGAAAAAGCAATTGTAACTTCTAGGGTCTTGCAGTGAATACTCTACCCAAAGCAGGGATGTCCTCTATATAAGCTGGCATTCTCTCATGGTCCTTCAATTCTCATTGTACCTGTTTGTGATGTACGCATTGGCACTTTAGCTGCCTTTGTCCATACACCTGAGCCTACCTAGAACTAACTTGAGCTCGGGAAACTTACACCCCAACACCGCCCTTCAGTGTAAATCACCAGAATCTTCTTCGGCGTCCACACTGGGCCTAAAACCCTTCGACAACGACAAGGGTAACGACAACCGGAATTTCAACGACAGAGTTTCAACTTCGAGAGAGATACCGACCGAATTCCCAGGGGCCAAGAGATTCTCTCAAATGTTCAATAGCTCCTCAAATTACACACAATATCATTCTCATGCGTGGAAGCAAAAAGCGAACGCACCACTACCCAGAACCTCTGCGTCAAATTTGTATCTTGAGGTTTGCTCTTATATAACTATATGTAAGGCCTCATGCTGCCCAAGATTCTCATCCGAGTGAATGGAAGAAGAAAAGGGGAGGGGAGGAGGTCGGGTCAATGCTCGCCTAAGTGGAGCCCCACATCGTGACGTTGAAAACGCGGACATCTCCCCGAGAAAAGATGGAAGGTTCTCCGAGTCCGAGTTCGCTGGCTCCCCTCCATTTTAAAAACCAGAATTCCCAACGTAAAATCATTTCTTTGAATTTTCATATTCATTCATTCATTCTTACACGTTGATTACCAGCAAGGCTGATATACTTTTAATCGTTGCATAGCTGCTGCTTCTGCATAATTGTCCCTTCCACTTCAACGATTCTAAACAGTCACTGTCTCTCCCCCCGGATACAAATCCTCGAGCAAAATGTCAGGGAAAATAGCCTTCCTAGGCCTCGGAGCCATGGGTTTCGGCATGGCCACAAATCTTGTGAAGACCAAACACGCCGTCACAGGGTTTGACGTCTGGGCTCCAACACTCGAGCGATTCCTCGCCGCTGGAGGGCAAACTGCTACAACACCCAGAGAAGTTGTGAAAGACGCAAAGTACGTCGTCTTCATGGTAGCGACTGCTGCACAGATACAAACCGCATTATTCGACGACGAGACGGGAGCTATCCATGAGCTTCCCCGGAATGTCACAATGATTCTCTGCTCGACAGGCCCACCCGAATACGTCCCTAACATTCGAGCCTTGCTGGATTCAAAGTATGGACGGCAGGACGTGGAAGTGGTAGATGCGCCTGTATCAGGCGGTACCATCCGTGCCGCGAACGGGACATTAACCATCTTGGCATCCGGACCAGAATCCGCTCTCTCAGCTGCAAGGCCAGTCTTAGATGCCATGGCAGGCAAGAACCTCTACATCATTCCCGGGGGCCTAGGAGCCGGCACGAAAGTAAAGATGGTGCATCAAGTGCTAGCGGGTATTCATGTCACGATGACTGCAGAAGCGATGGGCTTTGCAGCCGCGTTGGGATTGAATACGAAGGATGTGTTCGAGGCGGTTAAGAAGAGTCAGGGTGAGAGTTGGATGTTTGGGAATAGGGTGCCGCATATGTTGGAGGATGATAAGACGGTTTATTCGGCGTTGAATATTATTGTTAAGGATATGGTAAGTCTACTTTTGGTTGGGGGGAAGTGGAGGGGAGGGGAAGATGAGTGCTGATTAGAAATAGGGAATTGTTACGGCTGGTGGACGGAGTGCAAAATTCCCCCTTTTCTTGTCGTCGACTACAGAGCAGGTCCTTGCTACTGGCGTAAGTGCTGGCTTTGGACTCGTGGACGACTCGGCACTCACGATCGTCTATCTTCCCAAAGACCCAGAGCTGGTTCTCAAGCAAGCTTCTTCCACGACCTCAACCTCAGAAAACGATGCGAAGTTAAAGCTAGTCATCCAAGCCATGGCGGGTGTTCATCTTGTAGCAGCAGCGGAAGCCATGTCCCTTGGCTCAAAAGTAGGATTGGACGCCAAGAAGCTGTACGAAATCATATCAACGGCCGCTGGGGCGAGCTGGATGTTTGTTGATCGGGCGCCGCAAATGTTGAGTGGGAAGTGGACGTCGAAGAAGACAATTAACAACGTAATTGCTGAGTTGGTATGTTCTGGGACTTCCTGGTTGGTATTTTTGGATAGAGGGGAATGCTGACACGAAGACAGACCGAGTCTATCGAAGAAGCTAATCGAATGAAATACCCACTGCATCTTACAGGGACAGCCTTACAACTTTGCCAGCTGGCGGAGATGCGCGGGCTGGGCAATGAGCCGGATGTTGCGATTTCTGGGATATGGGATGGTGTTGATGGGGCTTTGTTTCCTAGGGCCGGTGCATGAATTGTTTGAAAAGTATACAACAATATCATTGGGGTTTCCAAAATGTATAAAAAGGGCCAGCGAGCCATGCCAAGCATATACCTATTGGAAATTCTTCGAGAAATGGCATTTGATGCCCCGCTTCAAGCGAGGATACCCCTTGAACTGACAGATATATCGCGCCATATGCACCAACGTTTGCCGAAAGGTCGTTTCGTAGCTTCCGTGTTCATCTAAAGATTAGCTTCCTAATGTCTAGCTTTCGACCCCGCCTACCTCCGACGTAAAGATGCGTCGTCAGCGGCTTGATGCGAACTGCTGCACGTTGACAGCTCCGTGGATGACACCCTTCGGATCACGTGACACAAGCACCTTTCGCGATCTAAGAAGCCTCAATACTGAGGTCGGAGTATTCGCATTCCTCTTTCAACAATCAGGGAATTTGAACAAACCACCGCTAAGTAATTGTAAGGTCGCAATATCACGTTGCTGTGACAAATACGAGAAGAACCTCTTCATCACATGACCGACCCCTTTCCATTTCCCTTGACCGTGCCTCGATGCATCCAGAAATAATTTCTGCAGTAACCCCACTTCCTCCAAACACACGAAAAAGTAAAATCAGATCATCCGTCTCCCTTCCCGTTCTGCATCTTATCAACCATGCTATCTCCCTGACAATCTAGGTCATCCCTCTCCGCATCCCTCTACAGTACATGATTTCTAGGTTCTGACAGCGATATTCCCAGCCCTTCACGGCACTGGACTTTGTCTCGACAGGGAAGCTGACCTCACATGTTCGGTTATGCACGAGCCGTTTTCATCTCAAAGCTCGTACGATTTCGTCACATTTCGCTCTTGTACATACGAGTACCTCTCGTACGGACGGCGGAGGGTAAGTACCGGACGTTTGAAGACTTGGACCTTTGGTGGTGATAGGACAGGCATCGTGCATGTTGGCTGGCAGCTGAAGACTGGGATTTGCAGATTGCGATGCCGATGTCCATCTCTTTGTACGAGGAACGCGCTTCGGTTGGCATCTGGTGCACCGTAGATAGATTAGATAATTTTCTCTGATACGGAATGCCTGTTCCCGCTGCGGAAAGGAAAGAAAGGTTAATGTATGCGCGCGGTATGTAAGTCGTCAGATTGGGAAGATGGGACGTCAATGCATTTCGATTGGAATCGGTCGCGGTGGTGAAAATGGGCTTGGTAGGAGGACCGCCGAGTCGGCAGCAAGCATGGAAAACACGTTTTCTTTTCCACCTTCGGAGGAGTGAGAGGGGCGGCTTGCGTCTGATTTGCGGAAGGATCTCGCGATCCGATATCATGATGAGGTGATGAGGCGACGATACGTATGTATGCAAGCCAAATGCTCTATCATACACAATTCTAGACTTTGCTGCAATTGGGGCATCTCAATTCTCCATCTTTGGGGTTTGAGGTCGAAGGATTAATAGTCGTTGTTGTATGAAAGAAGTGAGGTCCGAAGATCGCTGAAAGGGGGAGACTCCGACGAGGTTTGCTTGATGTACCTCTCCTTAATCGTACCTCAGAACAGCAGCAATCACAATCGTGTCACAACAGAAGCCTCATCCGGACACAAACCACTTCATTTGGTTCTATTTCCGGAAATGGGCTCTAGAAATATGGCAGAATATTCTTCGCCTGTTTGATGTTCCCGAGATCTTGATTTTGGGGTTTCAGATTGCAGAGTAACCCGTCTGCTGGAATCAGGGACGAAGGAGAGGGAACGTGTATCGGGAAGTAGTTAGCATGTGCCACGACATTTCAATTGGAGATGGACGGGTTTGATTAGAGATGGTGTGAGGATGCAGCTTTTGATACTACTGGGGCCGGAGAAGAGGATTGTTCCGGGAGTTTGTGCATGATGGCGGCGTTGATGGTTGATAAGGAAGGAGTAGAAGTGGACCCTTTCTTGATGGCGAACCTGTCGGTTGGGTCGAGGTTGTGATATTCCGTGTTTGAGGCCCTGGTGTATTCTCTTCGATTTATTGTGGATTTGGAATCTGCTGTAGGTATTGATTCCATCATCGTTCATTGGATTTCAGCAATTGAAAATCGAATGCCTCTCGACTTCGAGAATATCATCCTGCTGCGCCGTCGCGGGGATGCTGTTCCGGTAGGCTTGACCAACAATGCTTCAGACGATGGCTCTCGTGTCCACAGCGCTGGGTTCCGAAAGTCAAGACTCTGAGACCTAGCAATCTCTTCAACTGCTGCGAAATCGCCGGTTGGCTGAATTGCTCAGTTAGCATGAGCGAATCTGGGTTTTGGGGCACCGAAGACAATTCTCATTTCATTTCCCCCTGGCCGATGTACGGTGCCCCGCTCTGAAGTTTGGTAACCCGCAGCGAACTGCATTTTCAGGATGATTGTTGATGCGCAGCGAAGTGACACCTGCAGATTTTGGATGGATTTCATCAAGAGGAATTACCAGCGGTCGGAAGAGAGCTTCTGAACAATTGAGCGCGTAGGGTTAAAAGGGAAAGATGACGTTGCACTGAACTGCACGGTCATGACTCTCCTTGTGATAAAAAAGATCATCAGATCTGGATGGCGATGCCCTTGTCGACTGCTGCTGGTCACAGCGTCGAAAGGTATGTCGCCCGTTTGGGCCATTTTTCGAGCAAGGACATTTCTCCCCGACAACACACCGAATTTTCAATAGTATGAATACGTGGATTTTTTGCCATGATCATCAGCAGCTGAAGAGAAGTGTAGATGCCCCAAGCCAATTGAACGAGTGAATACGGGAATTATTCATCATGAGGTCGAGCCCATCCAATTGCTTGAGCGGCTGAAAGCCTCCGGTTGGAATTGCTCCAACTACGCGGCCTTGTCCTTGGAAGGAGAGGCGAAATGTACCTTCTTCTCGGTTCCCCGCCGAAAATATCACCGGCACACTGTGGTAGACACAACATATGAAAGACATACGGAAGGAACCTCGGTGAATAATGGAAATAGAGTAACAGCCATAGCGTTGTTTATGTTCTGGATCCCCTCATTTCAAGTGTCGACGACGGCACAACCCAAGTCAAACCTTCTCCCCCTCCAACTTCTCATCGCTCGATCAAGGTGATGATGAACCGGGGTTGTCCAACCCACTTTGAGCCCAAACTCGCGGTAGTCAGTTTGTCACTGGTTCTGTACCTTGTAGGCAGATTTGCCCCTGTAAACACCCTTCAATACCCTCGCTTAATCAAGAGGTCAACTTTGCGCTTGCCTCCTTCCCTGGCTGACTTGGCATCTGCATGCACTCACTACACAAAGCACTTTCCCTCCCTCACAACAATCCAAACTGCTAGACCGCAAACCTTCCTGTCGCCGTTCTCATTCGAATTCGGACTCTCCCCTCCGATAATCAGTAGATTCAATTCCACCGACCGCCAATGCATCGAAGAATAGGCAAGCGACGAAGTAGCTGAGTGCTGCGAGAAGGTGCAGAAGGATGGAGGCCTCGGCCCCTGTTCAGACCTCGCAATCGGCCATGGCTCCTACGCCAGAGGGTCTGCGACAGCGACAACGAGATAGATTATCGCCACGAGGTCGATTTGGGAAGAGCGGCCGCATATCCACGCCAGTTCGAGAAATTGAGGGTTCGCTGAACAATCCAATCACGCTTTCGCCTGCGCCGCCACGGAAGGCAACTGGGACGAGATCTCCAGAATTGATCAAGAAGAGACAGATGCAGGAAGGCTTGCGCAAAGAGAATAGTGTGAATCGGAGAGCGAAGAGAGAGACGGAGGACGCGAAATATGACATAACACCAGACGGAAGTTCTGCTGGAAGAGAGGGCAGACAATTTACTGTTGCAAATGTTGGGAACAACGGAAGAATATACTTACGGTAAGAGAACGGCGGGCAATCACGTTGTTGTCTCTACGACAAGATGGGACAATTATTCGAGGAAGACAGTGACTGATGTGTGAATAGGCCTACGATACGACCTGCGAATCAGCGCTATCCACAACCATCTTTCGTATTTCCTATAACCCCACCAAGCACCGCGGGGCTGGACGCCTTGGTATCGCGCAATGAAGTGGAAGAGTCGCAGAGGGATAGCCTTTGGACTCCAACGCGTTCGCCTTCAACACCCGCAAGACATGTTCGAGATCAGTACTTTCCCCCAACGAAATCTCCAACACAGGTTCCACACCACAGACGCGCGCACTCACATTCTACGATTGATGACCAACACGTACCGGTACTCGACTCAGATGCTGGCGCCTTTAAAGTTGTGATTGAGAGGCCTGGAACGGGACCAAAGACAGCGGAATTCCCAGATGGTATACCATCGTTGGAGGTTCCAATTCCTTCATACAAACTAGGAACGCCACGATTTAGTGCCCGTGGCACGGCTTTCCTCCGAAGTTCTTCCCACACCACAACAGATGATATGCGCTCTAGTGTTTTCTCTCATAGGGATGCCTCTCATACAAGTTCGCTTCGCCCCACTCGAATACTCTCCCGGCGTCATTCTGACGCGTCTCCACAACCTCACTACACCACCATGCCTCCCTCGAGTCCTTTTGAGTCTCCATCGCTGCGCTCTCCCAGACTTCTAGGGCAACGCACCGTAATCGTTCCTGAAATGTTCGATGCGCTCACTTTCAAACCAGCTTGCGACCACCCTTCTGTAGTTCGATATTCGATGAGCGGTGGCATTAGAGCGGCGACTCCTGCCCGCCTTGTAGCTGAGATTACTTCTCCCACATTTGTGGACTACGACCTCCTTTCCGACTTCTTCCTCACGTTCCGCTCCTTCCTAGGGACCACAGACTTATTGCATATGCTTATTGCGAGATTGAAATGGGCGCTAGGAAGACAAGATGAGACTGGTATGGTGGTCAGAGTCAGGACTTTTGTTGCCATTCGCCACTGGATTCTAAACTATTTCTTGGACGATTATGTTGTCGATTGGGAATTGCGCCAGTCGTTTTGCGACCTGATCAACAACTTCGCTTCTGAGCTCTCGGAAGATCCAGTGCAGGCCAAAGTGCCTTTGAAGATTCTAGGGGAGCTGAAGAAGTGCTGGCGAAGAGTTTGCACGCTGTATTGGGATGGGCCCGAATTCGACACTGAACTTGGACCTGATGTCCCGATCGTTCCTGGAGGAGTCGCTGGATCTCGAAATCCAAAACTAGACCCAACTTTCTGGGAGACGCATCCAGACGGACCTCCAAGACTTGATGGTATCATTGAGCCAGACTTCATGGAGCCCGACACCTCAGCTATAGAAACCCGAGATTTCTTTGCGGACGTTTCGCGTGCCGGCCATGTGGACTCGGTGATGGTTCCGCAGGTTGTTCATGCTCCTGAAGTGGATGCTTCACAAGACCAACCGCCTTTATCACCTACGAGCATTGTCAGCGAAGACTTCGTATCTTGTTCCTTCCCATCTCGTGCACGAGCAGTTGGAGCCGGGCGCCCGCTTGGCGCCCATCCTGTGCCAGCAAGCTCGATATATGACCCTGCTCCACCTATTGCAACTACACCGAAGGCGCTAACAGGCAAACGTGTTCGTCCAACTCATGCCCACAAACGCAGTGGAAGCTTCTCAGATTCGCTCAGAGATCACCGAGTACCTCAACAGCCCGTTCAAAAGGTGCTCCACAAGAGCACAGAACTTCTGCTTGCTCTTCCTTACGCTGGTAGCTTAGTCAGGGGCAATCTATTCCCACCTGGACAAGCATTCGTTGAAGTCATTGCACCAAGCACGCCAGCCGAGGCCAGCAGAACAAATACCCCCTTCCTTGGAACTCCCGCCAACCAGAAAGGACCTTCAGCAATGTCAGGACCCGGCATGAAGAAGTTGTTAGGAAGTGTGCGTCGTGCCTTGAGTACCAGAGCAGGACCAAGCCCCAACTCTTCTCCTACGCAAGGTAGCTTTCCTCACATCCCTCCACTTGGTATTCGGGGAGCCACGATCAATAGACTTCCCGGCACGGCCATTGTTCCTCAAGCGCGCCCACGAGACACTGGGGCCAAAGCACCCATGCGAATCGATTTACTCGGCGCTGAAGTTGCTGAGGACTTCAAGAAGGCGGTACGAGAAGACGCAGAGGCTGATGCCGAACTGCGCGAGTATAGCGAGCGGAAATCAATGCATAGCAGTGAGCATGACCCTGATCTTCATTACTCTACCATGCGGCCAGATGTCACCCTCGAGCCAGCATGGCCACTCAATCACAGAGCAGCAGCTAGTGAGATGACCAACGGTAGCAAGTCGATCGTCATTGTTGATGACACTCTGCCTTTAGACCTGCCTATCATGACAGGCGCCTTGCCCGCAAATCCATCAGTTGACACTTTTGCTGATGCTTTCATGCAACCTTCTGGAGGACCTACCCCGCCATCAACACCACCTGAGCTTCCTCTGGGAACTCCACGACGATCTTCGCACCTCCTTGGGGAACACACCAGAACACTTTCTTTTGAGAGGACGCCATCTCTGGTCGTCGATTCACGCCCGTCTGGAGAGGATGAACGTTCCCCAAGTCATCGGCCCCTGGGAAGACCCTCTGCACGTTCTCGAGGCCAGTCATACAGCAAATCCAAGAAGTCAACTTCACTACGACGTTATGCGTCCTACCAAAGTGGCTTTATACGACATAAAAGTGAACGTAGCTTCGATGCCACAACATTTTCAGAGTCTGAGGACGTTGATCGACTATCCGACGTTCCCTCTGTACCCTTGCCACTTAGAGTACTCCGAAGACGCCCAGGCGGTGACTTACGAGCAGTTACAAATGTCGGAGATCTCAGTGCGCAACACCCTCTGCGTAGACCAATGTCGACTGGCTCCCTTGCCACCTACTCTGACTCCGTTCGGAGCTCATATCTACTCAGCGGAGGAGACTCTAGCGCCTACGTTAATGTTGTCACAAGCGATTATGACCAGTCTCGAGACAACCCCCAAACGTTCTCTCTCGGTGCCTTGGCTGAACCTTCGCCTAAGCCTCATGTATCTCTGTTCAGCACGCACTCGTCTCAACCTGTCATGCGTCCATCATTCGAGAAAGAAGCCCAGATGCTTGCTCAAATTCCGGACGATGCCGACGACGATGGTGGTGTCGAGTCCGCTCTTTTAAAGCTGGAAGGCAAGTACGAACAACGCCGTTCTGATATATCAACGGAAATTCAAGCGCGTGACTTCCATGGAGCCCGCAATAGCTTTGGTCCTGGTCCTTTCGACGTCAGCACATTGACATTAGATGACGAAGAAGAAGAAAAGCGGAAGCATCGGCAAAAGCACATTGTAGAAACCAACTTATCGAAGACTCCTCCATTACTCGAAGCGTATCGTCCTGAGCCTCAGCATAATATTGAGGAACTGAAGCCTGCTGTCTACAAGCCCAGAGCCATGGAATCAGCTCCGGTTCTTTCGTCGCCCCGATCCATCGAGTCCTACAATTCTATTCCGTTGCTTGAGAGAGACTTAACCGACGATGGAATGAACCGGAGGAAGTCGCGCAACTGGTCAGATCAATCTATCCTCCGGGGTCCTAGCAACGAAAGGCTGAATGAGCACACTCCGGAGTCGTCCCATCCTAATTCTTTCGACTTCATTGACGAGACGGACAGCATGAAGAGAATACCTCTTGGCCACACCATACCTAACCACGAAAGTGTGGATCAGTCGTTCCTAAACAGTGATAGTGATGACCGAAGCGACCTCTCATCGGAACTATCAATGGAGGTCATATCGCGAACAGAGTTCACAGAGCTTGATTCAACTTCGAACCAGACGTTCCCTCCTATGCGACCCGGCACCGTGATCAAGGAGATGGCCCTCCCATCGCACCCTTTGAGGCATCCTCCGTCCCCACCCATAACTTTGGTGCAGGCGTTGCAGTTATCTCCCAAGAAAAGAGACGATGATCAGGAACCTCACAAGCAACTTCCACCAACTCCACAGATCACTCCCACCACGGCTCAAGCTACTGGAGGATTTGGCGGGGAAAGAGGAGCCTCGCCATCAATTGATCCACTCAGATCTCACCGAATCCCCGAGCCTTCTCGCAAAACATCGGTTCATTTGCCCTTCACGCTGGCCTTTGACTCCCAAATCCTAGCCCAGCAATTCACTCTTATAGAGAAAGATGCTCTGAATGAAATTGATTGGAAGGACTTGATAGAAATGCGCTGGAAGGACTCTCATACCGATTCTCGATCCTGGGTCGACTTCCTCCATACCTCAGAACCCCGTGGAGTCGAGGTTGTCATCGCCCGCTTCAACCTCATGGTCAAGTGGGCAGTATCTGAATGTGTCCTAACTCACGACCTGAGAGAGCGCGTTCAGTGCATCATCAAGTTCATTCACATCGCAGCACATTGTCGCAAGTATCGAAACTTTGCGACTATGACTCAACTCACTGTTGCTCTCACCTCGAAGGACATTACTCGCTTGACGAAGACCTGGGCCTACGTTCCTGCTACCGATATGCACACCCTCAAGGAGCTCGAAGCTCTCGTCTCTCCGACAAGCAACTTCCATAACCTTCGAGCTGAAATGGAGGGTTCCGGCGCGGATCAAGGGTGCATTCCGTTTGTGGGAATCTACACCCATGACCTTCTAGTGAATTCCGAGAGACCAAGTCAGATTGCAAGTACTCCAACGACAGAGCCGCTTGTCAACTTCGAGAGATGCCGAACCGATGCCACGATCATCAAGAATCTATTGAGACTGTTGGAGGCGAGTCAGTTGTACAGATTTCTGCCAATCGAGGGAGTCACAGAACGATGTCTCTGGATGGCTGCGTTGAGCGACGAGGAGATTGATAGATATGGGAGGATGATTCAAGAATGATTGATCGATTCGCTACAGCGATCACGCTCGCCATATACGAATATCTCTTTCTTTCAACTTCTCGTTTCAGATCAGCCGCCAGCAAAACATCCCGAACAGCGCAATTCGACCCAGCGAACGAACGAATTTCGCACACGCTCTCTCTCCAAATTTTGGCCTCCCTTCAGATGGCTCGACACCAACCAATTCCCTGTACTAAATTACCCATGTTCGACTTCTTGTGTTCAACGAATTAATCCCGATTTTAATGCGTGTTGTGTCTACGACGGTCTTTACCCTTCTCTGTTTGTCTTTGCTCAACACGATGCCTGTACGGCCGCCTTTGTTTCCTTACGGATGGTTATTATGATGATTACGAATTTTCTTTTCCCTTACCCGGCTCTTGGACTGGAGCGTTGCATGGCCTTTTCATTGGCATTTGAGCGGAGGTGTAGTGGCGGTTTACATAAATCTGGAAGGGGAGTAAGCTATCACTGGCTGATTGGGGTGTTTGGTCTAGCCGGATGAGCGTTGCATGGCGAAGAGAGCATTTGCATAGCGTGGAATGGCATGGAGGGAATGGATGGATGGTATACCCGGTTTTGAGATTGGTGGTGTTAGTTGCTTAGTACTGTAGGAGACTAATGAAAGAGTCTTTAATGCTAATTACCTAGACTGTCTTTGTTTGTGCTTGTTCTTGCAATTGTGATCCCGATTCTCTTTTCCAAGTGGATAGGAGAGATCAGCTTTGAGATGAGATGACGGGAAACACTCTAAAGTTCATTTTAGTAGTTTCTGCCTTGGCCTTAAAATATCTACAAACACCTTGTTGAAAAGTTACTGCTTTTATTTTTGTCTGTTGTGTTTATTGGCTAAAGGCCTCTAGCCTTGTTTTGCGCTTTCATTGATCCTTTCGGCTAGATGTCAGTCCGATGTAACAACACACAATTGCAAATAATCCTGCAGGTGCTTGCCGCTAAAAAGCGACCAAGGTTGCGCGTCATCCTTAATCGTCTACTTTCGCTTAGCTCGGTCTCATACGTCGCTCCGCTCCTAGTCGAGGGAAGCGCTTGTCCGGTGTAAGCAGATGTCTGATTCTTATCTTTTGCGGGCAGAGGCTGGTGTTGAACGTATGGCCCACCTCACCGAAATCTTTTTCTCAGGGCGAAAACTGAAAATCGGACAAGCGAATACACCGGACAGCGGAGCGACGTGCAAGACTGAGCTAAGCGAGAGTGGACGATTACAACGAACAAACTCTTTTAAGGATCCATCTCGAGGCTGGCAGAGAATGCGCGCCTCTATGCATTCGGGCATTATGGGGCAAAATGTCGCATCATCCGATCACGCAGTCCAACAATCGTGATGTCTCGTATGAAAGGGTAGAGGAGTACGAATTTCCTACTGGTAACTTTGACTTCATCCTGCCTGATTTGTTCACTCAAACCTCAACTGCCGCCACCCAAACCGATCAAATTTCGACGAGATCTGAACCCGAAATAAGAAGCTCACTTCTCGATCAACCATTCATGCAGCTTCTTCAGAGAATGATGCCACATTTTCAACGTGGCTCGTAGGTTGGAAAACACCAACCTTAATGGTCATTCTTTACGTTTTTGGTCAGTTGCTCTGTCTCATCATTTTGCATACGAGTCTGAATTAAATTGCCCAGCGATGACCGTAGCGTTTGCTCACCTCTTCCTGTTCCGATTCCTCTCAGGGAAGCGAGTTGATGTAGATGTTTCCATCCCCCAAAAGTACATTGCACCGATATCCATACTTCTTGTTACTATCTTCAGGACAGCGCTCTGCAGTGCACTTGGGATTGCCTTCACCCAACACTTGTGGAGTCTAATGAGAAATTCTTTCGTCAAAGTGATAGACATCGATCGACTGTACCAAATTCGCCGCAATCCGTTGGTCTTAACCTACGTCGGAATTCTACAAATTGCTCCTTTTCTGTACCTCATCGCAATCGTTAGCTGGTTGATACCAGTGGCTATGATCTATCCGCCTGGCGCTCTGACCGTCGTTCCGGCTTTTTTTCGTCCGACGAATGTCTTTACAGTACCCTCCTTCAATTCGACCTATCATTGCTGCGATACAGCACCATTCGACAGCCAAGGAAGTTCCTTAGCTAACTATCTATTTTACGCTTTGGAGATTCCGAACGACAGCCTCCAGAGTTTATGGTGGATGTACTCGTTCGTATCAAGCCCTTACATGCAGATCACAATACTTGGACTAACGCTGTTGTTTCAATAGATCTCCCCGGCAGGCACTTAGTACTCTTGCAAAAGCCACTCTGGTATCAGGCCAGATAAAGCCGTCGGTATCTCCTTGCGGAGAGAACTGCACGTACCTGATAGAGTTTGAGGGGCCTCATGTTCAATGTGGCCTATCTGTATTCAACGAGACTCTTGAGTTTTCCATAACGGGGAGCAACGTTTTTGCCTTTTCAGGAGCCTGGGATCGTCCAGCAGGTTCAGTTACCTTCAACGATTCCCTCGGGGACGTCATCACCTTGCCGAATGGCTGGTTCATGAGCAGCCCGTCGACGTACAATATCGGGGTTTTCACTATGAATGTGTCACGTCCATGGGGCGTGTATGGCAATTTGAGCCGCAGCACGACCGCCGTCGATGTACTGCAAGAGACGCGTACATTGAGCTGCGTCCCTTACGCGGCTTTATACTCAGTGAACACTACATATTTGTCAGGCCTAAGAGCATGGGAAATATCAGATCAATACACCGATCCTTTGAAAACGCTTTGGAACACTTCTGTCTTTCCGTTTGATTGGTCGAATGGCATGCTCAACAATTACCGCGCTCTCCAACTTTTCGCTCTTGTGGACTCAATGGTTAGTCCTCTGGCTGGCACCTACCCGCAAGTTCTATCCTGGAACCCATACCAAGACCCGTTGAACTACACTCTGCCAAACGGTACAACCGTGGCTTTTATTCCTGCTAATGGAACTTTTGAGCGTCCAAGTGACGTCCCAAGTCAGGCCTTTCCCTGGTCCTACCCTCCGCCCTTCGGAGAAGTCCAAAACCCCATCATCATTGCAGATACCTATCTCAACACCGAACGATCCGACATAAGCTCCACTTTCATTAACATTGATCTCACTCCTGAAATGCTCAATGAGGCCCTCCACAACATCACCATTTCCGCAATGTACACATTTGGCTATTCAAACCTCACTGCGAATGCAACAAGGACCATCTATCAGAACGTATACTCATTCTCAGCTAAAAGTCATCTTGTGGCCCCCTACTTCACCTGTTTAGCAATTGCTATTCCATTCCTTTTCCTTGGCTGGCTTTCTCTTCGCTCGAACGGCGTCCCTGCCTCTGAAGGCGGCTTCATCCAAACCCTTGTTACAACCACAGGGAGTAGACGCCTGGAGCGATTGGCTGCGGGTGGCTGTCTTGGTGGAGAACATAATGTGCCACAGGGACTAAAAGACCTTAAGGTCAGGTTCGGCGAGATTATAGAGGCTGAAGATAGAAAGGCGTTTGTCAGAAGGGCGGGTTTTGGTACGGAGGGTGAAGTCATTCCCTTGACCAAAGGAGCGTTGTATGGTATTGACGAATCGCTGGAAGAATTGAAGTCATTGGACTGGCGCAATTGAACGATTCTAACATACTTTCTAATTCTACACCTTCATATCCAATTCAATTTTTACACTGTATGCGTGATGTCCTAACTGCCCCCGTCTAAACCCGTAGGCGCAGCCTCTGCTGCACAATCACCTCTACAAACCGATCCACGTTTCCAACGTCCTATTTCGCCTCACCAACTCCCAAGCACCTTCTTGATACCAACACCGACTGGTCTATGGTGAATCCGTCTAATGGTAAGTTTCTGGTTGAAGAAAGTATATGGTATCGATGATGTGTCTAAGGGTAGCGCTTGAGTTGTTGCACCTCATAGTTGGACTCGTGGATAGTGACGGTGTTGAACATGCCAGCATGGGCTGCGATGAAGTTAGGCACAACGCTTACGATATAGACATTGAGCACAGCCGAACGATCCACACTATACTTTCTAATTCTACACACCTATCTAGCTCTCTATCATTTCCTCTTCCCCCTCCCCCCTCCCTCCTGGCTCGCTTCTATTTGTTGTTTCATAACCTTTGCAAACCTTGATTCGACGTTCCCAACTTCTTGTTTCGCTTCACCCACAGCCAAAACCACCTTCTTGATGCTCACACTAACTAATCACTGAATCCACCTAACGGTAAGAGTTTCTATTTGGATAACGTGTATATTATTGGTGGTGTGTTGTTTCATGAGATATACCATGGTGGCTAGGGTCAGAGGTATTGCTGTGGGATCAGGGGCGGAATTGTGATGTTGGCTTCGTGCCGGCATTGAAGTCAGGCACAAGTCTTGGATCATACCCACAGAGCACAATTGAACGACTCAAACAATACATTCTAATTCTACACACCCATCTACTTCTCTATCACTTCCCCTTCCCCATCCCAGTCCATCCCAAGAAGATCTCCTCATTCCAATCGCTGAAATAAAGTCAGCGAATGAGATCCGGCCGACTTCAATCCCTCAAAGCGCATGAACGATCCACTTCCTCCCGGCCCTCTAGTCCCTACTCGCGGCCATCTGTTGAGCAATAACCTCCGCAAATCTACTCTCTACATTCCCCACTTCTTGTTTCGCTTCACCCACCCCAAGCAAGACCTTCTTAATGCCCACACCGACTTGGTCGGTACCCGTAATATCTCTTAATTCGTTCAAAGACTGGGCAAGGCCAGCTTCGCTGTCAAACGCCTGGACTTCTCGTAAGATAGACGCGAGCTCAGTGTGTGTATTTACGTTCGGAACAGCTAGTTCGCGATTGAAGATCGGTTGGAGATCGAGTTGTTTCAGTACGCTGCGTTGAGAGGTTGTTCCTAGGATTAGGAGGCTGCGGGGCTGTGATATGTCAGTCTAGGACTACTTAATGAAACAGAAAACGTGGGAAAGCAATCGTTCAATCCAGTTCAGCGACTCTATATCAATTCGCTTGCCCAAAACCAGCGAATAAACCGATGATGCTATGGTCATTCATCAGACTTGTGCCTGTTAATTCGCTGAAATTGGGCCAGCGATTGAGTTCAGAGTCGTTGAAATGGATTGAATGATCAGTGTCTCTTAAATCTCCAGGCAATTTGGGGTGAGAGGGGTGAGGACATACAGCAGGAGGTTGTTTGGTAAGTAAGACCATGAGAGCTTGCAAGACAGGATTCGAGAATCGAGGTCCGATGGGCACCCACTCGATGATACGCTCGATATTATCTACCACAACGATATTTTGCGGAGATTTGTATGCATCCGTAAAGACCTTATTCAAGTACTGAATCTTAGCCATCTCGCTGAATCCAACCATATTCTCGGCGGACACAAGTTTGATGAAAGGGAATCCAGAATCCTTGGAAATCTTAGCTGCCAGGGCCGTCTTTCCTGATCCCGGAGGGCCGTGAAGGAGAACGGATAGGAGGGAAGTGGTAGCGGAGTTCTTGACCAGATCAACGAATAGACGGCCGTCTTTGAGGATATTCTCGATGTAAGGACTGTAATGCAGGATACCGGCCGACATGGCGGTCTCGAGTTCTTCTTCCGACACACCGAATGCAGGTTTCACTTCTTCGAGTGCATTCATGAAGTCACCTCTATTGACCTTCATCTTTTCGATGTCATCAGCAACACCTGCTACGGTGCCGACTTTAACGTGTCGGTTGAAGGCGAAAGAAGAGGCGGATTTGACTAGACCGCCGATTTCTGCTCCTGAGAAGTTCTTGGTCATATCAGCAAGCTCCTGGATATTGACATCGGAGTCCATGACATCGTTGTCTCGCATTTTCGTTGTGTGGATCTTGAGGATTTGGGCTCTTCCGTTCCGGTCTGGTAGGGAGATCTCCATATGGACCTCCAATCGTCCTGGACGGAGTAAAGCGTCATCGATCATGTCCATACGATTGGTCATTCCTATGAGGAGGATATTGTTGAGTTGGTCGACACCATCAAGCTTTGAAAGCAGCTGGTTAACCACGCTGTCACCAACACCAGTTCCACCACCAGCTCCGCTACCTCTTTGCTTGCATACCGCGTCCAATTCGTCGAAAATGATGATGTGGAGACCACTTTCATCTCCTTTTTCCTTGTATTCCTTCTCTGCATCGGCAAAGAGCTTTCGGATGTTCTCTTCTGATTGACCGACATATTTGTTCAAAACTTCTGGACCATTGATGACCTTAGGCTCTCTGGAATTCAGCATCTTGCCAATTTGACGGGCAATGAGGGTTTTTCCGGTGCCAGGGGGGCCATATAACAGAATACCCTTCACGTGCTGAATACCCAGCTTCTCGATCAAGCCAGGAGGGAAAATACGGGAGGCGAAAGCTCTTCGGAAGATGGCACTGAACTCAGTATCTAGTCCACCAATCCCCATATCCTCGAACTTGAAGTCAGGAGCAATGATCGAGTTGGCGGCCGGCCGCTTTGCTGATCCCTTGAGCTTGATAGGTGACTTGGCATCCTTGTAGAACGTAATGGGCGTATGTCTGGTCAAGATACCCCTCGAGGTAGGCGCAGACATGGTGGGAGCTTGAGGAGTCTTCTCCATGCTAAGATCCACCAACTGAACAGTTTTGACCATGAAAATGAGAGGGATATTCTTGTGATCCATAATGAGCCTTTGTCCTGGAGCAAAGATTTGGTTCTCAAAATTCTTAATGAATACATCTGATAGGACATCTTGATCGTATGGGGTCTCGGTGAACTTCTTTACGGAGGCAAAGCCTACTTCGACGTCTAGAGCTCCGAGATAGCTGTGTCCTCCTTGAGAGAAGGGGTCGTACATCTCGGCGGTTATGGGGTCCATCATTCCAACATCGCACCATGTTCGCTGGGGGTCTGACAAACTTATGTATCCGGGGGGGAATTTGTCTAATGGGCGAGCGGTGACAACGTTCCGGCCGTTGAGGAGGATGTAGAGATCTGAGCCATCTCGGGAGGGAGGGAAGTCCTGAGGGGATACGGCACATCTGGATAGATACAAGTATTAGTTACAGGACTGTAGACATCGTTGAGCTGTTTGGTCGCTCATTCAATTGCTCAGGCGCTCTGAACCATTATAAACTCACAGATTCCCAAAGATATACTGGCTTTCCACCGTTTTATCGGCGTAATCCGAGACCTTCGCAATGCGTAATTGTATCCGGCGAGCTGGAGACATAGGCTGCGTTCGGCCAACGGCTGGTCTAGAAGGCATAGCTGCTCTTGGTGATGGTACAGGTGCTCCGTAGCTACCTCTTGGATCGCCGTATCCACCCTGTTGATCATTGTATCCTCTCATGGGAGTGTCGTCACGAGGTGGAGGTGGGGGAGCTCGACTGTATCCAGCTGGTCCAGGTTGCTGCTCTCGACCTGCCCTCGGTCCTTGACCAAAGAGGTTCTGTCGGACGTTCATGGTAATCGTTCAAATTGTTTGAGAGATTGAAACTGTAGAACTCAGATCGCAGATATCTGAGGAAGGTGCAGTCGACTCTGGAGCTTCCTGAGAGCTAAGAGCTTTCGAATTTGAAGGTGGGCGTCTGTCTTAAGTCGCTCAAACTGAATGAACTGTCTCTTCCCAGTGACTCGAATAGCTAGTGATAGCTGACGTTAATCTGGCGTATCTGTCTCTTCCTCGCCCTCGTGAGGCTCCTCCGTTGATCTTCTTGGATTCCGCAAGCTGTTCTTTCTTCCTAGGCAGCCTTATTCGAAAGGCTTACTCCAAATACCCGTTACTGTGTCCTTTCTTTCAATGACTCTTCTCCAAAGGCCAGATTCTCTTCAAATATCAAATAAACAAAATAAAGCCAGCGATTGTCTTTCCGTCAATCGTAAATACTGTGAAAATGAGGTTTCCTAAATGGACGGTACCAGTTCTGCTGCGTTTCCTGTCTCTGGCAGGTTTGACATCCGCAGAAGGCGACCGAGCGGCGCTGACGGTGGGATTTGCGCTTTCGACCCCTGTGGCCGACCCCACAGGTTCCTTATCGCAGCCTCGACAAGATCTCAGCCTTGACCTGGATTTCTTTGTGCAGGTCGCAAATCACGAGTTGAAGGTTCCGATCATGCCTCTGTAAGTTTCCTGCCCTTGCTATTATTTTGTTTGGGTTTGAGGATTTGAGATCAGCAGTTTTGGCAGTGGGGAGGCTAATGTGGAGTAGGCATTTGTTAGGCAAGAAATCATGGAATGTCTACAATCAGGACAATATCGAGAAAGTCAAGCGCGATGAAGCTGCTGCGAAGGCACGAGAGGAGGCGAAGGAGGAGCGTATGCAGGAGTTGGATGCTGAGAGGCGGATGCAGATCCTGAGGGGGGAGGTGCCTACACCGTTACCTATCGAAGACAAGGCAGACGAGGATGATGGACGAGAGAGTCGCGGATATGGAGCTGGGAGGGAGCGCAAGAGGAGGAAGAAGGCCGGCGAGAATGATACCGATTTCGAGATGCGAGTCGCTCAAGAGCAGACCTCTACTCCGACTTCGAATACAGACAGACAAATCGTGTTACGGAAGAGCGATGCGCCGTTGGTTGATCGCGCTGGGCATATCGATTTGTTCCCTCAAGAGCCGTCGCGGAAGGCTGTGGAGAAGAATCCTGAGGCTGAGAAGGAGGCCGCGAAGAAGAAGAAAGAGTGTGAAGATCAGTATACGATGCGTTTCTCGAATGCGGCTGGTTTAAAACAAGGGCTGGAGAATCCGTGGTATTCTAAGCCGATGGCGGAACCACAAACTGTTGAGGAAGAGGCGCCTAGTAAGGACGTTTGGGGCAATGAGGATCCGAGAAGGAAGCAGAGAGAGGCTGCGAGGATAGCTTCGAATGATCCTCTAGCGTTCATGAAACAAGGTGCAGCTCAAGTGAGGCAGGTTGAGAAGGAGAGGAAGAGATGGCGGGAGGAAAAGGACAGGGAGATGCGTGAGCTTGAGGAGGCTGAGCAGAGGAGAAGGAAGCATAAGAGGAGACGTGACGATGATGAAGAGGATGATCTGGAAGATTTCAGACTTGACGATTCAGAAAGAGGATCTTCCCGAAGACGGCATGATGATCATGACAGAGAACGCAGACATCGACATAAGGAGTCAAGGCGATCTCATCGAGACGATGAAAGCAGACATAGGCATAAGCATAGACATCGGCACTGAGATTAATCAATGAAAAATTGCCATTACTTGCACAGGGTATTCCTTCTCAAAGCATCCCATAATCTCTCTAATACTCAATCTTGACCGCCTGCATATCCCTCTTAACCAACTCCGCCATATCCTTTGCCTCAAGCCCCTCCAATGCCCCCATAATCTCCCTATATAATCCCTCACTCAACCCCTCCTTCTGACTACTATAAATATCCAATCCAGCAGGCGTGAACAAACTAGGCGCAAACCACGTAACAACCCACCTCTCCTCTCCCTTCTCACCCCAACCCAGCACCTCCCAATGACTACTAGCAATCTTCAGCCAGCCCTTCCCCCTCCAATTCCACGCCCCGTCCCCATCCGGCGTATCTATTCCCCGTATGCTCTTCGGCTGCGGCATCAAAGTCTTTTGGGTAGGTTCGGAGCAGACTTCGTCGTCGAGGAGGGTTGGCGAGGTGGAGGAGGAGGGAGGGATGATCTTGTATGTTATGCGCACGTTTTTGGCTTTGCGCCACATGGGGAGAGTGCTGTGCGTTACGGACCAAGTGCCTTGCAGCCATTCGAGGGGTGGGGATTGGAAGGTGGTGGAGGAGGGGAGGGTTGGGTTGTACTTTTTGGGGGAGCGGAGGGTGATTGGGGTGATGGAGGGGGGAGTGTTTGGAGGGACATCGACGACCATTGTTTTGCCGCCTGGTGATTCTCCTGGTGGGAGGGTTGTGTCTGCCATATTGAGATGCGTTCTGATTGCGTTTGTTAGAATTGCGATAGTACTAAGTATGTAGGGATATACGTGCTACTTGATTGAGAAATGGTTGATGTTGTCGTTTGGAAATGCATAGAGCGCTAGGCCTAGACCTTGCTGAGACATGATGCGATCACAAAACGTATCATGGGCACGAAGACCCTGGATCGAAGAAACTCGAACTTATCTGGTGTTCAATCTTTGGATCGCACTCAGTGATTCTGAATATGAGAGACATGATATTTTAGATTTCAAGGAAACAAGGATACGATGTAAACAATCCACCTCATGCAAGGCTGAGGATCTGCCTCGTCTCGCTTGTTTTCTAGACTGCGAAGGTCCCAAGTTTTCCTCAATCGTTCATCTCAATCTGCACTTCAAACACAATGGATCCCAACTACGTAGACGAAGAGGAAGAGGCTGCAGCTATGGCCGCAATGATGGGGTTCTCCGGCTTCGGATCGCAAAAGCCGCCTGCAAAGAAACGAAAATTCACGACGGACGCGTTCATAGAAGGACAAGAGCTGGTAGATAAAGGAGGCAAGAAGGGACAGGGAAGTGGTGGTAACACGATGCCGCTGGGGAAAGCACGAGTATTTGGTACTGCATCCGCGAACAAAGCCGTTGAACCAGTGGGGATGAACGATTCAGAAATCGATTTGGGTGACGATGATGAGGCAGACGGACCGCAGTACGTTGATACGAGTTTACCGCCGCCCATACTAGCAGATAAGGATGGTCCCGGATACGTTGATACGAGCGAGCCGCCGCCTCCTGTGTCGGATGAAGAGGCCAAAGAGATGCAGTCGAGGATTGATGTAAGCAAATTTGAATCGTTCAAATGAAGTCAAAGTCCACTAATTCGTCAACTTTACAGGCTATTCTCGCATCCGTAGATTCCAGAGATCCAATGCCTATGCCTGCGCCGGCGCCGGCGCCTGGCACAGAACGACCTCATGGCCTCCCTCAAAGACCGAATTTCAATCCTCCAAATACAACGAATAATTCAGACTTCATGCGTAGCGGACCGAGGCCAGACAACTCGCGGGACACAATTAGCGATTCAGCGTCGATAGCAAGCTCAAGACCAAGTCACAGAGGCGGCCCGAGGAATGAGAATTGGTACCTGGATTACTACGACCCAAGCTTCAACGAGAATCCGTGGGCGAGGCTGGAGAGGGAAAAAGGCTTGGAACCGTTGGGGAAATGGCCTGAGGGTCAGGGAGGTAGGAGGTCCATGTGAGGTCTCATAAGTTGATTTTGAAAGTCAGGATCCAGAAGAGGGGGGGGAGGGGGGTTGAGATATATAACACATTTTGGGAGAGGAAGGGTCTGGGGAATCATCATGGCTCTTCGCTAATTGATTACTTTGTCACGTAAGATACCCCTTTTCGCAATTATGTCTCAGAATTTAAAGATTAAATATGGCCGCAATGTGGAGAGTCAAGAAAGATATGAATTGCAAGTCGACCTACCCGCCAAGCAAGTACTTGAAAGTGTCTCTTGAAGTATGTTGTTAACTCAAAACCATTCTTTCCCCACAAACTGTTCGAAGTCAGAGTCTCACTACATAATTTCACGCTATTGCCTGTCATGTTCTTCTAAGAGGAATGTTTGACACTAGCCATCTTTCGGGGCCAGAGCTTTCTCAATATCGTTCTCTCATGCGCTGCGTCTTGACTTCTAAATGGGAAGGAGTGCGAACGACGAAGTACCCAATCGCTCTCATTTCCCGCTTTTGAGCTTGATATGTAGCACTGATATATCAAGTGTCAGTGAAATGTACACTATCGTACAAGTGTTGTTTGCGGAGCGTGGAGCATCATAGAAATATACAGTAGCACTGTCTTCAACTGCATCTCGATTCATTCAAGTAACTTGTTTAGTGATTCAAATGCTCCTCTCTCTGTAACCAATCAATTCAGGCGATAGTCATTGATCTGCATATAAAGAGCTCTCTCAGCGGCCTTACTAGGCATTCAAGAACAAAGCAGAGTAAACAGTTATCTCAAGATGTGCCTTTCTAGAGGCATTGGATTCGATCACAAACTCACAGTTCCTCCTGTACCTTCCCATAGATTATTACGATTAGAGGGCAGGCCGATATGGATAGGAACCAGTTTGAAAAGGCTCTCATATCAATTACGCCGCTATCTCCATTTATTGCGGCTCACTTTCGGCAGTACGAGATGGCCCAAAATGGTCGTTCAAGACAAAATACGTATTCAAAGCTGGCTGGCTCATTACCTGGTCACCTCCTTATTCCTGCGTCATTGGATTAAGCCTACTGTAATGGCACAATTCCTAGGGTAGGGGTATATTACATGCCCTGGCTTAACGAGTAAGCGACTATTTTGTATATGATTTCTGCTTTCGCCTCCCTCGATGGACGAAAATATCCTTTGAAAAATCCGATAGGCCTAAGTACTGTACAACGACTGACGAGAGGTCACGCTGACTGACTATTGTGGCTGCCTACTGTATGCATCAAGTGTGGCGCTAAGTTGGCGCACAGAGCAGTAGTCGCGTCTTTACCGCCCCGCTCCAGCCTTCCTTCACATCGCAATCTTTTCGATTGTGCAGGATCTCTTCCTTTCTCTTTCCTGAATCTACAATTACATTAAATAGTTCCGCTGTACGAAGGTGGCAGATTGAGAAGCTGTGTCACTGCCTAGTTAGTCCGCATGGCCTTCCAGGTTCCCAATACTGCCGCTGGCGGGACGAGGCTGAGCTCATCAACAGCTCCGAATACCGCTCAGCCTGCATTGCTCCAACCTACTCTATCAACGAGCAACAAGCGTGGAAGGGATGAAATTGAGAATAATTCCCCTACGGGATTTCAAGATATGCCTTCAATGGGCGCTCAACTTGGTAGGCAGTCCTATAATCTTTGCACCGATCGTCTCGTGCTGACTGATTTTTCGCTATAGGGAATAGTCTTGACCCAGATTATGGAAGATCGAAGCGCAGCAGACGTGCTCCCATGTCATCGCCTCCTCAATATCTATTACTACACCGTGTTACATGCCAACGTGGAGTCAATCACAACCTGCATAAAGCGGAATCCTACTTTCTTGACGTTCCAAGGCTCTTTGCACAAGACAGCAAAGCTAGCGATCTCCGCGGCAAACGGGAAGTCTTGAAGATTGAGGAGTATCTTGATGATCATCCAGAAATTACTTTCATTGTCTACAAATCGTACAGTTGCCATGCGTATCACGAAATAGTGAAGGACGATTTTGATCCTATGCAAATTCCGCGAATTAACCCTGCTATCGCCTCTCAACTCAGAGCCTACTTCTTTACTCTTAAGGCAGACGGCGATGATGCAGTGCACAGCTCGGAATATATCAGAATCGTGTCCGAAAACTTGACCAAAGCAATTGAAGAGGCCAAGGCGATCTCTCCAGAGCGCCTCATTAGATTGGATTCCCGCCAAAGTCTGATAGCACCGTATTTACAATTCTACCACGCTCGGGATGTAATGGCTGAGATAGTGTCCAGCTCTAATACCAATTTGTCCTCTAGCAGTCGAGCACACCTCAGTTTGCTACTGAGTTTTGTGACAATCTCATGCAGCACTGAATGGGTGGCCGCAGACGCTCTGTTTGAAAAGGGTCTGGTAGACGCGACCCACTTTCCCATGCTATTTGGCCCAGGCGACGTAGTGGTCACAACGGTGGACACTCAGCCGATGGCTTATCTCACGGACCTATCCCTCAGTCCTACAAACCAAGATTTCCTTGAGCTTAGCTGCACGTCTTGGACATTTGACGAAGTTTTCAAGAAACAGAACACGGTCATCTCGGTACATTGGCCTCTCCGCTCCGGTGCCATTCCCATCACAGCGCTGAGTGTCTACCCTTTGCGCTATGATACTTCGGGACTACAGGAGCGGCTCAGAAAGCGCGGCACCCAGTTTTGGGCATGTCGGAAAAGGGCATTTGTCAGTTATGCATCTCCCAATGCGACTTTTGAGGTACAGAATGTAAGCAATTGAGAGGGTAGACGTGGGCAGGATCTTGACTGATATGCTGAATTGAATAGATAAGCCCTCGTTACATGGTCGATAATGCCATGTACAAGCAATTGCATTCCGATGCTCCGGACGTGTTACCCCAGGGCGATGACCTGGGACAAGAAGCGATGGACCGCGACAAACCGCCTGAGGGGCCTTTCCTACTGCTTCTACCGGCCAATATCCGTGGGTATGGAATCCATGATAAGAAGTGGAGTAAGTTAGTCTTTCGTGAAATCAATGAGTTCAACATATAAGTGCCTTAGACGACCCTTTGGAATGGGGCTCGAGAGCCTAGCTCTCCTTAACCCTCTTGCAATCCTTTTGTTCTCACATTCTTTAAAAGTCTCAATGCCACAAGCTGAAAAATCCTTTTAGGGACTCTCTCTGTGGAACACATGGGTCCAATTGAGTGGAACAAGAATGCCTTTGAACGACACCTCGTCCTTAAGCCACAAAAGAAAGAACTCATCAAAGCACTGGTCACTGTTCATATCGCTAGCAGCCGCTCCAGTACTACTGACATCATCGAGGGCAAAGGCAAAGGCCTGATAATCTTACTGCATGGCGGCCCAGGAACCGGGAAAACGCTCACCGCCGAGAGCGTAGCGGAGTTCGCAGAGCGGCCACTGTACCGCGTGACCTGTGGTGACATTGGCACAGATCCTGAGGGGGTCGAAAAGTATTTGGAATCGGTCTTTTACATTTGCACCATCTGGGGTTGCGTGGTTCTCCTCGATGAAGCGGATGTCTTTCTTGAAGAACGCTCACAGATGGACTTGCAGCGCAATGCACTTGTATCTGTCTTTCTCCGCGTGCTGGAATATTACGAGGGTATTCTCATATTGACCACGAATCGAGTGTGCACATTCGACGAAGCGTTCAAGTCCCGCGTGCAGCTCGCCATGCATTACCCGCCGCTTGAACGAGATGGACGATGGGAGATTTGGCGGAACTTCATCAACGCATTGCGAGACGAAAGCGAGAAAGTTGATCATGAGGCGTTGAAGGACAAGCTTGATGTGCTGGCGAGACATAAGCTGAATGGCAGGCAGATTAGAAATACGATCAATACTGCTAGACAGCTGGCAAGGTATCGAAAGGAGAGGTTGGCGTATAGTCATTTTGATCAGGCGATTGATGTTGCGAATGAGTTTGAGGAGTATGTGGAAAAGACACATGGGTATAGTGACGAGGAGTTGGTAAGATCGCAAAGGACAAGATATTGATGGAGGTATTGCTATACAAAGATTGTGGGTGGTGGGGGACTTGGTTTACTTAATAGAAGTCATACAAGTGTTTCCCTGTGTTTTTTTCCCTTCGTATATTTGGTTGTCACTTCCTGTGGTGTGATCTCTGCACGCTTTCCCGATATATTTGAAACCATTATGTCGACACCACCACTCATTGCATGTACTGCCATCCATTTATTCTACTCTATAGCCCCTACATTCCCTCGCCGAGTACACTGACCTGGTCGGTGACAATGCCCGTCCCACATACGCTCAAGGTGTGGCTGCGCATCAATCTGGCAATACATGGTTATGCACTTGCCATTGTCAGCGGAGTTGCAGTGACAAGTCCATCATTGACTTCCCGATTGTTGGCCATCATCTCGTTGGACCCATCGTATCCGGGAAAACTTCATTCATTTCTGTCCGCAGACCTCGTACTTGCACATCTGTAGAAGCTTCAGATACTTGATGATATCCGGCAATAGATTCAAACTAAGCATAGCTCAGGGCCAATCTTCAACACGGTCCTGCACGTCGGCGTTTCTCTCGACACGCCTACCTTTGGACAAGACAAAGTGGCCGATTTCTTATGGCACAGAGGCGCTCTCTTAGCAGAGTTTCATCGCTTATTGTCAAATCCTGAGATATGGTACGCGACATCAACAGCTTGGATGTTCGAAGTCCAGAGTGCTGCAGACCACTGGCATTCAGATTGAGAGTCAGATGAGGCTGTTGTCCAAACAGTGATTGTTGCGTTGCTTGAACATGTTGGTGCTTCTGCTGTATAGACGTATCTGGTGCCAGAAACATGGCAAGGGAGATATGCTGCTTCTCTTCCTTCTTGCCCTTCTTAGACTTCCGGCGCTCGTCCTCCTTGCTCTTCTTCGACTTGGACTTTCTCTTCAGGCCCCATTTATTCTCTTGGGAGGCTTCGTCAGGCTTGTGCACTTTCTTGAAGGTCGCGTAGTCAATGACCTTCTTCAGATCGATTTTGTCTCGACAAGTTGGACAATTCGCCTCGGCGCCGGCCTCGTTACCATCTGCTTGGTTTTGAAGGACAGCCTGATCGGAGATTTTGCTGAAGCACTCCGCACAAGTATCATGGCCACATGGAATGGCAATTGTTGGGTTCTCAACTCCATCATAACACACCGGGCACTAGAATGGTCAGCAAGTAAAATACTTAAGTTCTATAGAAGAGGACTTACTTCAAATCCTTCAGCAGCCAACAGTCTGCCGACGACATCTGGGTTCAGGCTCTTAGCCAGTTCGATCATGGCTTCCACCGAGAGATCAACTCCAGCTGGAGGAGCTTCCATAGATCCTATCGCATCATTCATCTCCATATTCTCCACTCCATAAATACCTTCATCTACTACTGGCTGTACATTCTTTTGAACTGGAGTTGTAGGCTGAGATTGCTGTTGGCGTAACTGATGCTGGATTCTACCCATATTTGTGTTCTGAGGCATCTGTAACTGTTGTGGCCGAGGCTGCTGTTGGTTTTGTTGGTGAGCCTGTTGTTGGATTGCTGTCGCCGCCTGAGCTGCGATAGCCTTGCTGTTCAGAGTCAGGTTCTCTCTTGCTCTTTGAGTAGCAGAAGCCGTCTGCAGAGATTGTGGCGTCTGTTGTCCATGGCTCTCCTCATAATGTTGTAGTAGATCGTGTAATGTCGGTAAAGTCTGACCACAACATGCGAAATCTCTCATGAAATTTGCTTCCAGTTTTGGTAAATATGAAGACGAGTGATAGGACGGTGATTGGTATGGGAATGGCGCCATGATAATACTAGAATAGTTTTAGTCTCGGAAAAAAGCGGTGGTGCATCGTAATAAAGAGACTCGACACTCGACACATACAAAGCAGACAATGAAGCCGGTCATAAATAAAAGGACAGACGTACTCATCTCTAATCCAACTTCCCCAGTTCATATCGCTAACAAGGTTTCCAGCCAGACTTTCTCGTCGCGACCGACCGTCAGCGTTTCTATTCGGATTATTTATAGTAATGGGCTTCGCTCCTTTGAAGGAGTACTGTCGCCCTCTCCCTATGCTCGAGTCATATCTTGTGCTCGTCATGGCGGATGTTTGCGATTCGGTGTCGTGATAATTGGGGGTCTTCTTGTCTTGGGACGGTGGTGGCGATGCGATGTCGATACATGTGGAGTATCGTCAACGTCGTGTAACCTCTCAAGAACCGCCGAGGCTGACTAGCTGCACAGCCACAGCATTGCCTGGCGCACAAAGATTAACGTAGATGAGAACGAAATGAATGAACCTTTTTCTGTGATGCCAACCTCTATTTCCAAACTCGCCCTCAACAGTTGTTTCTCAAGAGCAGTAATTTGGGGATGACAGGCGCCATAGGAAGTGTCGACTCTCTGAGTAAATCCCCTCTTCCATTGCAAGATAGCATCACATCTTGGTATCAGCCGGCTCCAGATCAATCACGGTAAGCACTTCTTGGCTTCGCTGAATGAATACGAAATCAGCAGGATACAGCTTTACTAGAGGGGAATTGCTAATAGTGGCCTCTTGATAAGTACTCGAGATATAGCCCACGAAGCCTACTTTGATGCGGTCCAATACCTGAAGAAGGAGCTTGGGAACAATGACGCTCTCCGGGAACTCCTAAACAACAATAACACTGTCCAAGATGTTAAAGCAATTGTTGAGAAGGCAAAACAAAAATATGATTCGTTGTCAAAGGATACGAGTGCCCGTCGCTGGCTTCGTAAATTCTCAGCCAGGATCATGTACTATGGTCAAGTCCTAGACATGCTGTCGCAACACCACCCGGAATACGTGGCTCTTGCTTGGGGATCTATCAAATTTGTGTTGATGGTGCGTCTACTTCGATTGCAGCTCACGGTATCGAAATATGAATGGAGTTGGGCTCAAGTGGTCACCAACATGTTATCAACAGACACTTGAATTGATTCAGATCCATCCGCCCAGTCTTCCTTTTGAGATGGGAAAATGTTACTTGAAAAGTTTAGTTCTCATCAAGAGCATCACTGACGCTCCCTCTTCCCAGGGCATTCTCAATCACGAGAGACTAGTGTCGCAACTCTCCCAGGCTCTTGCGAAAATCGGGAAGGCTCTCAGTCAAACTAAGCTAAGTGCCGAGCTCTACCAAACGGAGCCTATGAAGGAAGCGATTTCTCGACTATATGCGCATATAATCTTGTTCTTCCAGCAAGCTGTCAAATGGTACAACATGGGCCCTGCTCGACGAGCGATTTCATCGATATTACATCCTTTCGAACTCGATTACCAGGATACCGTCGAGGAGATTAGGCTATGTTCACAAACAGTTGATGATATCTCGAATGCAGCTAGTAGAGCTGAGCTCCGAGATGTACACATCACCATTCAGATGCTGCAGCAACAGTTACAGGAGAGAGATGACAAGCTTCATGAGATGCAGCAGCAGCAGAATGAGATCCACGAGAAAATCGACACCGCAACCAGCAGGGTTTTGCAGATTGCCACCAGTGAGTATAGTCTGAAGTATACATATGCCATGTTAACACTATAACCTAGGCCATAAAGCTATCACTGAGACCATTCACGAAGAAGTGCTGAACATCAACCCCCGAATATACGATATCCAGTTTTCCAGTATCTTGAAAGTGATGGAACCGAAACAATGCCCCAATGAAACGCTCGAAAAGGCCCACTCACTTGCCAAACGAGTCAGCGTCCCAAGTATACCATCACGAGAATCGGTGACCCTTCTGGAGTCCCTCGGGACTTGGATCTCACAAAATGGATCCTCCCTGTTCCTTGTCAAAGTAGGTCCTCGCGCCGAAGCAAAAGCGAAAGAGTTTGCGACCGATGTGATCAAACTGCTACAGCCCCTATCTTACGGCGTCATCTGGAATCTCTCCTGGATCAGATCTAATGGCAACATCCATTCGATGGTAGATATGATCAAGAGTCTCATCTTTCAAGCATTACGACATGATCCAACTCTGCTGCACAGCCATCCGAACGAATTGAACATCACTAAATTCCAGTCGGACCACACGGAGATAGAATGGGTCAGCCTCATGATCCACGTTTTCTCAAGGCTATCGAAATGCTTCATCATAATTGAGGCAGAGGATATCTTCCAGACCAATCGAGACATGCCAGAATGGATTCAACGCTTTCTCGACTTATTTCAGACTTTGGTAGACCAAGCCGAAACCACTGGGAACCTGCTCAAGATCCTAGTGGTGGGATACGGTACTCACCATACTCCTCTGTCAACGGGGAAGCGTAACCGCATTGTCTCATCCATCCAGCGACCCGTGCCTGTTCCTCCCCATTTGAGAAAGCGCTTTGGTTCGAGGTGGAAGAATCGTATGGGATGGGGCCACTTGAACCCTAAGTTCTGATGCATTTGCATGACGGCATATGTTTTGGGCAATCAAATCAGATGTATTGTCTCGAAAAGGAATGCTATCGAAGCGATACAGTAAGCGGCGACAATCCAGTGCTACTCAGGAGACAACTCCGCCATAACGAGTGTCCTTGCAGGAATCAGCACAGTTGGCTAACTCTTTAGACCGTCGCGGGGCGACAACCGCAATTGTGCTGATCAACAGAGTGGGCACGCGGCCTGCAGCTATGGAGTACGCTACATCAATGGAGCAGCTCTGGCCGACTACTTGGCAATGTTGTCGCAAGGAGATACGTTGGCAAAATAACATTTGTACCTAAGGATCCGCCGCCTATGAGTGGTAGCGGGAAGGGTCGCGAGTGGCAGCCCCGATTGGCATCTCCCTTCTGTGAGAGCGGCTATTGTTATGTTGAATGAATTTGAACGAGATATGGCTCCAATGAAAACCTTTTACGATATGAACACCAATATGACTGTGAATGTCGAGTTATGGCTCACGTCATATTAAACTAATTTGTTAGCTTCTAAACTTGGTACGTCTGAGCAGGCCTAAGGCCTTTTTTCCCCCAGAGCAAAGACGTCCGAGAGGAAAACGCCGGAATGAATTTTCCAGCCTTGCAAACCCCTTGAAAACCTCGGCACGAATTCGCATGACCAAGCCCTTATCCAAGACTTTCGGATCACTCACCTCCAGATCCATGCTGTCACGCCATCTCGTTTCGTTTCGGCAACCAGCCGAAGCCTAAACACGAAACATTTGAAGGGTCCAATCGTAATCATCCCCCACTCCGTCCAAACACGGGACCTGCATATTGTTCCCTTCGCAAGATTTGCTCAACTGGCGCTGGCCGAAGAATGAGATAAAGATAATATAAGCGATACGGTGTCTGGGTACATGCAACAGCAAAATGGAGGAAGGAGGACTTGGCATTCGATGTTTACAACACTGCAGGCTCGCCCGCATTACTCAGGGCGCAGAGGGGTACAAGCAGAAGAAAACGCCGCATGTTTCTCAAGTGAGATGATTCAATGCTGTTTATTTGATGCAGTGCCATTTCACATTTATTCAAGAACCTTGAGCCAAATAAGCTTTGCTTATAAAGATAACTTCCTCGTTTCTGTCGTTTTGTCTTGTTGCTCAGTCTTCTGAGCTTCCTGCCCGTTGCTGAGCAATACGTTCTTTTCGGTTTCGACCACCACACTCTTTTCAACGCTTCCATTCAGCCCAACAGTGTTGGACATAGCTGCTAGAAAGCACTTCTTCCATCATCTTTCAAGACCAAACCACTTCGATCATCAACCTCTTATCCCATGCCTTTCGATCCTTCAAAATGAAGTTCTCAACTTCCATCCTCGCCGCCTCAGCCGGCCTCTTCACCACCGTCTCAGCCCACGGCCGCATCACTTCCCCCACACCCCCGTCTTGCCGGTTCCGCAATGGAAGCTGCCTGCGGCCAACAAGTCTACAACAACCAAGCATCCGACTCCTACGGTAACATCCAAGGCGAGCTCCAAGTCGCGGCCACGCAATCCGATTACTACGCCGCCGAGTACAACATCTGGTTGTACAAGGGTTTCAAATACGCTGACAACACTGCCAACGTGCAGTCCTGGACCGCTGGCCAAGTCGTCGACTTCACATTCGAAGTCCGCGCTCCACATACCGGAACTGCGAACGTGTCAATTGTGAATACAGCTACGAACAGTATTGTTGGAGATATGCTGCTTGTGTACTCGGATTTCGCAGGTAATGCGAAGATGATCCCAGTAAATGAGACGAGCTTCTCTATCACCATCCCTTCAGATTTTGGGTGACACCTGCTCCACGGCTGGTGCGTGTCTGGTTCAGCATTGGTGGAATGCTGCGTCTATCGATCAGACTTATGAGTCGTGGGTGTCGACTTCACTGTTGGTGGATCTTGGCCTTCGTCTGGGTCTTCCCTGATGATGAGGATGAGTGCTGAAAGTATATACTCTTCGACCTCCCAAACTTAATGACTCTATATTCGACTTCAATTCGGCGACTACTTGCACGTTGCTGTACACTCGTACTAGCCAAGAGGCCTCCCTCTGAGATAATTAGGGGTGAAATGTTCGATCACGTGCGGGAGTAAAGTTGAGCCTAACGATTGCCCAGTCAGAAACCCTTCATTCAACGAGTTGTTTTGAGAAAAGAATACCGAATAAAGTTTCTCGGATAAAACACCTTCGGATTTCAAAGATGCTCGGTCTTTGGAGATTCTTCACATTCCCAAAGCCATCTGCATCTCTCTCTGATCTTCCAGACGACACAGCAACTTGCACATTCACCTTTAAATCAGCCACGCCCAGACGTGACATCGAAATTGCGAATGGCCACATCTCACTCTATGGTTTCCTCCCTCAAGAATACAAATCCCTCTTCCCGGCTATCTCTTCCTCCAACATGGCAATTTAAGGACCTGGAGGTACATTCCTATTCGTACCAACACATTCGAAGAAGAAAAGCCTCTGATCTGCCTGAGAATGAGATGCTGCGACACTGTTCGTATCGTGGAGCAATTCGACTTGACCAAGTGGAATAACCGCGATTTCGAAAGACAAGACGCCGAAAATCAGATCATGGGATGGCTAACTGATGGAGGAGTGTGGGTATTACAACATCCTCTAAGACGCCGATTTCGCTCGAAGATGGACTCGCAGCTCTAGTGCATGAGGGCGACGAGGATCAAGCAATGAAGCTTTATAAGTTGATGGTGGAGCTTGTGAAGCAGCCTGATATGGATGAATTTTGCGATGTGCTGAGGGAAGCAGGTGCTGTGTGCTACCATGGCTTGAAAGAGTGTCCAAAGCTTGAAAATTTGGGGCTTTTGCAAGCAGATACCACCAGGAACGATCTAGTTCCACCGAAGGCGCCGGGCGAGAGGTGGAAGTGGAGAGATGGGCTGCTAGAGAATTGACTAAAACACGGGCACGCTCGTAGCTTTGAAAGGTAAAATGTTGCTGTCCACATGAGGTATGAGCTGCCATTACTTTAGCCCGATTCAGAAGCTAAGGGGCATCGCGGTCTCATACTGTGCAAATAGCCCACTTGACTCTTGGACACCGGCAGACCCCAGCTCTCGGTCGCACTCGTTCACTAATTTACGGATTGGGCAATGGTGGCAACTTCCAGCCATGTAACCAGGCCGTAAATAGGGGATCGTCTTCACTCAAAGGAATGCCTGTTCTCGCCGTGGCGTCTCGCAATGGGTCGTATAAAAGAGTAGCTCCAAACGAGGACAAGATCTCAGCGGTATTACAGTGGTTATTTGCCTTCGCTAATGCGAGTGCAGTTCGTCCATGGTCATCCGTTGCGTCGACATTAGCTCCTCCCCGGAGAAGTAACTCCACGACTTTGGAATGGCCTCGCAGTGCAGCTTCCAATAGCGCCGGCCTATGAACGCAGTCGTCACCTTCTTCACTTGAACTTCTGCCTTTCAAATTTGCGTCGGCTCCGTTGTCTATCAGAGATCTTGTGACGCCCTCATGGCCGTTGGAGGCCGCATCCATGAGAGCGGTGCATCCGACCGAGTCAGTTGTGTTGACATCCGCACCTGCTCTAATTAATTGGGATACAATCTTTTCATGTCCATATATAGCAGCAAGATGTAGAGCCGTTCATTCCAACCCTGAAATGGTTGCATTAATATGGGCGCTAGTAAGATGGGGAATCAAGTCATGATGACCGCGTGCAGCAGCTACATGGAGGGCAGTTTCTCCGGCACATGTACGGTCATTCAACTTCGCACCGCACTTGATCGAGTGAATCAACAAGTCTTCCTTCCTCAGCTTTGCGGCTATAAGCAGAACTGTTTCTCCTGAAACACTCCTTGCGTGAACATCTGCCCCATTGTCCAAGAGTAAAATTGCTGTTGCTTCTGAACTTGATTTTGCAGCTCTAATCAAAGCAGTGTCCGTATTTTGAGAGCCCCATCCCAAGCCGTCAATGTCTGCAGATAGCTCGAGTAAAAGCTGGACTATCCGCAAATGCCCGTTTTCTGCAGCACACTGCAAGGCGGTACCACTGCTATGTGGTCCCGTTTCTTCATTGACATTTGCGCCATTTTCAAGCAGTCTCAGGACTGCCTCATGGCCCGCATAGGCTGCATTAACTAATGCATTATTGCCTCGGTTCTCGTCCGTAACGATTTGTGCTCCCCGAGATAGGAGTAGTTGAACCATGTCTATATCGCCGTACCAGGCCGCGGTTGCTAACAAATTACTGGAATCATTTGGCGAACAGTTGATGTCGGGTATGATTGTCAATAATTGCGCGACCTTGCTCACATCTCCTTTGATAACTGCATCTCTAGTAGCATGCCATTTCTCTTCCATCGCCTCTTCAAAAGAGATATCGCCCATGAAGATCGGCAGCATTTGGTCGACCTCTGGCAGTATCCAGTTGATGTATGGCTTGGGATACTTGTCCTCAACATCCAACTTGCGGCCCCACGCGAGGAGTATACTCGCTAGGTCACTTCGATGTTCTTTAGTTGTTGTTATTAGGGCATCCACAACATCGTCGCAGTCTGTGAATATCTCATTGCCTGTCTCTAAAAGACATCGAAGGACTTCATCGTTGCCAGATTTTACGGCCAGATGCAAAATTGATACCTGAGATGGTGTGGCTTTGTATAAGGCCAAATGAATCTTCGCATGATTCGATAGAATTCTGACCATTGAAATAGAACCACGGCGTGTGGCGACATGGAGTGCCGTATCGCCGTGTTGATTTTTCGCATTGACATCCACAGCTGTGGAAAGAAGTACGGAGAGCAACTCTTCATCTTCAGCTTCCACAAGGAGATGCAGAGCAGTATCTCCCATAGCTCCCTGATGATTCATTTCCTTCGTGTCACCGAGTATTTCCATGATAATCAGCGCCGCTTTGCGGCTTCCTGCTTTGATCGACCGCATCAAAAACCCCGACTCAAAATCCGAAAGGTCTGAAATTTCGATAGCGAGTGTGCGGACAGCAACTACGTCTTCTTTGAGAATAGCATCGTGCAGAGCTTGGTCGATTGGGTATCGAGCAATCTTTGGAAAAGTTGGTTCGTTGGTTGGAAAATCGTGACACAGGCGAATGTGTCGTGCCAGAGCTGCCTTGGTTGAGAATCCTATGGCGGAGTAATCGCAGTCTTCGGTTTCGCATTTGAAGGCGCGCTCGTGTCGCTTGTAGTGGGCATCCCTTGAAGTCCTAGTCTTGAATCCAGTCTCAAAACGTGAGCATGACAAGATCGGACATTTGTACACGGCAGTACCGTAAGCGCTGATAAAGAGCTCTTGATTCTCAGAGGAAAGTGAGCATAGTTCGATTGCAGCTCTAGCTCGAGCGATATGTCCTAATAAGTGGCAAGAGTGTTCTGTTGCATAGAGTCAGGGACATCATCAACACATGCCGAGGGGCAAACTCTGATACGTACTCTTATTTTGGCCGTCGGGGAAGATAGACTCAACGTCATAAAGTCGTCGCAATTCTCCTATGTTCCATTTCAACTCGCTTCCTTCGTCGTCGAAAGTTTCTGTCCCTGGTTGGACGCGGCGCCAGTCGCTGTGCTGCGCATGGGACTTTCGTAGCGTGTCGTAGGTTTCTTTGAAGGCTGCTACCTCTTTCTCGCTTTTTTTTTTCGTCAGAAAGCCAATCGCTAGTTCGAGGTGATGAATCCAATTGCAAGTGGCATACTCTTGGAACGAGTAATCACCTCTTTGTGTGTACTGTTGAATGTTGAGATCCGGAATCGTAGGATCGAAGCAAGGAAACGTCAAGTAGGTGACGCAAAGCTTGGCCATCGTGAAATTCGCTCGATCAAGATTGAGAAAATAGTTGCTATGATGTTGTAGCAAATAGCTACACTTTATGAGTTTCTTTTGAGTCAGCTCCTTGAATATTGTGGCACTTACTTCTTGGCAGTTGGGTGTATCAAGTCAATAACTCCGTTCAAATGCACCTCAACAATCGGACCACAAAGCTCATCCAACGGTATTCTTGACTTTCGTCGGTCAACGTCAATAGTCTGATCATCTACACGGATTGAAAGAGCTCCTTGTATCTCGTGGTTCTGGAGGGTCCGAGTTGCGCTAGTCATGATCTCAAGGATGAATCTGGCTCGCTGCCTGGCTTTTTCCGTCCGGTTTTTGCACAATCGCGTCAGGATACGGTCGTAGCTTTCTTCGGTCAGTTACCTTCTCTGAAATTTAGGGCCAGACATACGCCTGTTCAATCCCAGAAGGTAAAACTTCACTATCCATTTCGCCTTCTAGATCTTCGATATTATCTTGCGCAAGGAGATTGTCCATAATCAGACGAGCCAATAGAAACATGCCTTGGGTTCAAATAGTTAGTATCTTCTATTCCAACTTCTGCTGGGATTACCTTGTGGTCTACTGGCAATATCTGATACGACTGCCTGCTCCTTTTCGGTGGTGAAGGCAAACAACTGGCGAAGTTTTGAAGCCTGGGTTTGAATGTAGGATAGTATATCGCTTTCAACATGTTGAGCCTTGATATTCAGACGAATTGCTGAGCTCAAGGATCGTTCAACGTCTTTTTCTTTTCGACTCGTTAGAAAGAAGCGCACACTTTGCTCGTTCTTGGAAGCCTTGGTGATGCTTCCAATCAGTGACAAAATTAAACTTCGCTCGCGTACTTCGCACTCATCCAACCCATCGAGGCATACGAAGAGGAGATCGTGGTTTAAAAACATCTCCTCGAGTATCTCTTGAAACAATTTCGGCGTGCTTGGCCGGCGCTCACCACTTTCAACCATCTTTTCGTACAAGTATTCGAGGCATATTGGGTTCTGCTTCAACAGTTGTGCAATCAGGGACCGAGAAACCGCGTCGAACGTTCTTCGAGTGTCATCATTATGCTTGCAATAAAAGTATGCAACTTGAGCGTCACGGAAAACGTCCTTGATTTTGTCAACGACCGAGCTGAAAAGAACCGTTTTTCCTGGCACGAAATATTAGAGTTGCGAGAACCCTTGACTCTCGAGCAATAGCACATTACCTGTACCAGGAATTCCACAGAGCCAGAAAATCGGGCTTGATGCGTCGTTTCTGCACACCCAAGATCTCATGGCACTCATGCTGAAGGGCCACTGGGCAGTATGTGGAAAGTCGGCTCGTCTTTGCTGTAATTCCATGTGTTGGAGAGCAGAGCCCTGTTCTGCTGCTAACCAATCCACCACGGCAAGCATCTGTTCCTGTATGTCTCTTTTCTGCCTGTTTTGAAACTCCTGGGTGAATAGCAGTCGAGCATCTTGGGCCTCTTGGAAGTGGGCAACGCTGGCAGATTGCAAAAGGAGTCCTCTTGATCGTTCGAGATTCTTCAAGACATCCCCAAACATTTCTTGGAAAGTATGAAAGGTCAACCGAAAAGTCAACTTCCATGCTTTTTAATGTTATCCCCGTCAGCTTGCAAAACGACTCACTCACACGACGGGGAAGTTACTTACTTTTGTGGCTGAAGAAAACTATGGCCCGTTTATGAAAGGTTAAGATATCCTCAAAAACGTTTGCTAAGACCTGTTATACATGTATGTATGTATAGAACAACCTATCAACTGTCTGTACGATAGATAGTACTGCTCCTACCCTTTCATAAGCATCTAAGAGAGTATCAAATGCCTGATTCATCTTTGACGCAACCTACAAAAGCATGGTATATCAGTCCAATACCGCTGTAGAAGGAAAAAGGGCCTTACCTGAAGGCAAAATTTGATTGGCCCCTGTATGATTGTTAGATTTCCGCGCATTCTGGTGGAGTAGGTGGAACTGACCCAAATTGCGCCTATAAGAGGTTGAATGTTAACGAATAATTCAATCGTTGTCGAGTACTGGGTGAGTCCGTCTATGAAGGGCTGGATCTTCGCCAGATTTCGGAGACCTTGGCGCTGTGCTTGCTCATTCTGGATATTCTGAATTGCATCTTGCAAACTTTGTAAAGTTGTGAATTGAAAGTCTTCAATTTGCTGTGCTGAAAGCCTTCTTTGGAAATCCATGAGCGCGCGGCTAACGAGTTTGGCAGACCAGGCCCTTCAGACGCCATTTCGGCGACTTCAATATGTTGCAAAGTTCAGAGTAGACTGAATAGCTAGATAGAGGACCGTAGAAAATAAAGAACGTAGGCTTTTCTTCTAGCGCTGAGAGATTGACAAGAGAGCGCATTGTGTGAAGGTTGTCGCATGAATAGATCCACTGTGAAGTGCCACATGACTATCAGCGGTGTAAGCAATGACCAGGGCTGTGTGGGTAGGAGAGCCTTGCAGGTAGCCTTACGAGGAGCTTTCCGCTTTGCAGCGCATTGCTTTTTCCAGTGTGCAAAATTACACGGCTGCGCTTCCAGGAAGTTCAAAGATTCTTCATCGAAAACTGAGATGCTATCGGATAAAAGAACCTCCTTAGAAGGTGGTGTCTGGACACTCCCAGCGCCCAAAAGAAGGTCTACGTACCAACCTACCCTCACCACGAAACCATATCATTTTTACGAGCCTGACGAGTATGATACACCGGAGCCTACTCCAAATTCATCTCAAATATCGAGTAGCCCTCAAGTAAACCACGCCACTACAGAGATTATCCCCCTTGGGAACTCTCTAGACACACCCTGCCAGGATGACGCCAACCTAAATGATGCACCCCGGTGCCTTCCTTCAACACGGCCGTTGGTGAACTGTGGAAACACCACTGCATCTTCAAATGATACTGAGGCTGGTACTTTTGATACTGCGACTACATGCTGTTTCGGAATGGTATCTTTCCTTAGTCTTATGTCAAGGCCCTTCAAACTGATCATCTCCACAGATTATCGGAAGCTTCGCACTATTTCGACAATCCAAAGGCATATCAAACTTTTTATTTCGAATTGGGGGTAGGATTATGCTCCAGTTAAGATTCAGAGCCGATGGAATCTCCGTGGTGCTCCCCGCGACGAAAGATGAAGTTGGGATACTTGATACGAACACGGCGAACGCTTTGGTGGTACTTGTGGCCGTTGATAAGTCAATTACTTTCGAACCATACTTGCACTGGAAAGACAATTCAGATCTGCTACCCCAAGCCAAGTTCTTTCCCGCAAATATCATTGTGTACGGCGAAGCTGAGAAGAAGAACGAAGTTGGCGCTGCATTATCAAAGGCCCGCATCTACCTGCAAGAGCCGCCTTCCTTTAATCGTGAAGTTTTATACCACAATCCCCATGTTCTATCTTGGTCCACGGAAAATACACCGAAATTCTTAGCAGACTCGATAGAAAAAATACTGGACTTCTCTAAAGAGATAGACTCTATCCTGAACGACTCTACTCTAGTGAATGTTCCCTCGGACCTCACGCAGAGTGCTCAAATCAGCACTCAATTACTGCCGTAGGCGCTGTCACCTCTTCCTCAATTGAATAAAGAACACTATCCTAACATCGTCCAGTCACCAATTGGCAGCATTGCAATTCATGGTGAATCGAGAGCTCGGAAGCTCCGAGAATGCACAGTATTCTATATGGGAACCCGAATACCACGGTATACGAGTTTCGTCAGTCTACTCAATAAAAGGCTTCAAATATGGTGGGCTGACTGGTTGAAAGGTTCAAGCACAAGATAACGCAAATCAGGCAGGCTAGAATGACTATGGAATGTCGTGGCGGCATCTTGGCAGACGAGATGGGAATGGGAAAGTCTCTCACGCTACTTGCACTGATTCTGCATACCTTGGATGAGGCTCGAAGCTTTACACACACTCCCAAGAATTGCACGATGGATCGTGAAACAAAGAGGAGCTCTGGAGCTACTTTGCTTATCGCTCCAAAGTCAAGTAGGCTGGTTTCATTATGGTCTTTTCGATAGGTCTTCCGCTAACAGCAACTTTCTAGCGTTATATGGTTGGGAAATGCAGATCAAGGAGTACGAATTCAACTCACAATTCCATACTGTAGACTAATGAGTTAGGCACATACTTCCTGACACCCTCATAGTTCACATGTACCACGGGCGTGGAACATCAGCCACAGCGAAACAATTGGAAAGGAGCGATATCATACCCACAACCTTTGAGACCGTTTCATCCGACTTCATAAAGTCTGAAACCTTACGGAATATATCATGGTTCAGAATCGTCCTTGACGAAGGTAAGATTGCTCTCATAATTGGGAATCAAATGGCTGACCTGTCGGGCCTTTGCAAACAGCACATCATATTAGAAACAGGGCCACTAGGACCTTCCAGGCGATAGAGGATTTGGTGGCAGAGAAGAGGTGGTGCCTAACAGGAACCCCAGTCCAGAACCAACTTGATGACCTTTTCTCACTGACGCAGTTTTTGCGATTTCATCCCCTGGAAAATCATACGAACGCACGAAAATATATACTGGAGCCCTTGGGCCGAGGAGACAGAACAGCACTCACGAATCTTCGATTGACAATGCAGGAAATTTCTCTCAGAAGAACGAAGAACGTCGGCAACTCAAAGCGAGTGTCGAAGGTGCACATCGAGATCATTCTCACACCTCGGGAACGTCACCACTACCTTTCCATACGCAATAAGGTGCGTCAGATAGCCAGCAGCAACAAGAGCTTACAGTCGCATGCTCTCTGCTGTGCGTTTTGTACCTTCGACAGCTATGCAGCCATGGGGGACCAAACATCGCATCTCTTTCGGAATTTCTTGTAGGTGAGGAATCTGGTGCAGAGTTCTGCACTTGCAGTAACTGTGGAGAGAATATCATTGCCGACCCTCAATCTACCTCCCGCCAAGATTCGAGAACTTGTGGACACCAAATATGTGCAGAATGCAGAATGGAAGAAAAGTCCAGACGATCACATTTGTCTTTTCCAGAGTGCTGCGTTTGTGAAGAACCAATACAGTACAGGATTGAGAACGGAGGAGAGACCTCAGAGCTATCGCTCGAAACTCTTATGAGGCTCGATGACCCAGTGGGCTTCACGCACGGATTACGCTCTCCAACTTCATCGAAAGTGCAGACTGTTCTTGATCAACTCATCCAACTTGACTTGGAAAGTAGCGCAGGAACGGGCGAGCCGATCAAAAGGCAAGATGTGCAACTATGTAAGTTTAGTATTCGCTGACTTCTAACCAGCTTGGTATTCTCCCACTGGGGCAAAACCTTGACCTGCCTGGAGAATGCTTTGAAGGAGCGCAACATTAGATTCGTTAAAATCGATGGCGGCTCGACAAGTGAACAGCGAGGAATGATCATACAACAATTCCAGAAAGAACGCGATATTAAAGTAATGCTTCTGACATACGCCAGCGGTTCAGTTGGGTACGTGAACTCAGGCCGCATACTCTCCTTGCACCAATTTCTTCAAGACTGATTCATAAATAGACTGAATCTTGCGACGGCAACAAGAGTCCACCTTCTGGAGCTTCACTGGAACCCAATGGTTGAGGCTCAAGCAGCAGCAAGAGTTGACCGACTAGATCAGGAAAAGGATGTCATTATATATCACTACGTCGTTAAGCAATCAATCGAAGAGGTCAGCCAATGAAGATCCGAGTAGTTGTTTCGAAGTCTAGGAGCTCACACTTGGAACAACAGCACATTATACATCGTCAGCGGAACAAGATTCTTCTTGCCAAGCTCTCCGTCTCTGATGCTGCAGAAGACAAAGAACTCAGTACTATCGGGAGTAAGGTGAGATAGCTCCTGTATTGCCACAACTCTAAGACTGGGTGCTAACGAGATATAGAGTTTGGAAAGCCTGTTGGAATGAAGGCGTGGCCTACGAGAACCTTGCAGGATTTTGGAGATCTCCACAGCGTAGCCAAACAACTGCCTGGAATTACTAACTGGGAATCATGAAGAGTGAAACGCTTGTTTCCAGTTTCCTAAGAACGCTAGAAGACCAAAAATCCTGACCACTGGCTTGGCTTCGACATTTTAAAGCCTATGGCTGCTTTTGCGATTCTGAAATCAAGCGAGGGATACCCTGGCCGATCCTGGCACTCAAAGTGACGAAGTGACGAGGCAGCTCTCATAGATACTCATGGTTCCCGGAATCCTTGATTCTGGGTCTGATCTAATCATTAATAATTTTATACTAGCGCTCCACCAGGGGCTGTCAGAATTCGCTCACCAGCCGAAAAGATAATATAACAATAACCCGCCAAAAATTGGGGTTTCAAAAAAAATTTTGTGCTAGATTTAAAGGCCTATTCTTCTCAATCAATTTGGTATATTTTTCAACCGAACTGGACCCAGAATTGTAATGTTATTAAAGGTTCGATTTTCTACATGGTGAGCGAATTTTGTCAACCCCTGGTGCTCCAGTGTTTGACTTTTAATCATCAAATCCCTGGAACTCCTCCGCATCCTCCTCAACCTTCTTCCTCTTCACCTTCTCAATAAGAGCCTGCAACTCCTCCTCCTTCTTCCTCTCCTCTGGCGTCATCTTCTCTAAGCGCTCCGCCTCTCTCTTTCTCTTCTTCTTCTCCCTCCTCATCTCCTTAACATCCTGCGCCTCATGCTTATGGCTCCACGCCTCCCTCCCCTTCCTCTTCTTCAGCTGTTCCTCGCTCGGCACATACGGCGCCGCAGTCTTCGCTTCCTCCATCGCTACTCTTCTCGCTTTCTCCCTAATCTTGTCCTTGTATGCGTATTCGGCCATATCAAGCTTAACACCCAAGGTTTTGTCGCCATCCCAATTTTTGAGCTCAGGCATCTTGGGTAGACGGACGAGTCCCCAGGCGTTGCCTAAGTCCGTCCAATCAAGATCCGCGACACGGAAGATACTGCTAGCTTGGTGTTTTGAGTAAGCTTTCACCCAGCTCACGAACCCTCGTTGGCCTTTGTCATAAAGCGCTCGGTCGGCGAGAACTTCGTCGCGCATTTTTGATGTAACTAATTTCGCATCGTCATCTGTCACTGTAACTGCTGGCTTTTTCAAAGGGGTGATGGGCGTCTTTCGGACTTCAAGGAAGGGAATATAATCTTCTTCTCGCCCAGGCTGAAGGAAGATAACACTCAGCCCTTTTCGACCCGCCCGTCCAGCGCGACCACAGCGGTGGAGGAAGACTTTTGGATCGGAAGGAGGGTCAATTTGGACTACTAGATCGACTTGTGGGATATCCAGACCTCGAGCCGCTACGTCGGTTGTGAGGAGAATCGTGGGAGTAACTGCCGCTATATATTTCGAGAAATTCTTTTGCCGTACATTTGGCGGGTGCTTCCCATGTAGCGGTATCAATGAGAATTGCTTCGCTAGCAACGACAAGAGGATATGTTGGAAGTAATCGACAGCCGCGCAAGTCGAAAGATAAATAATAGTCTTCTGGGGCGTAGGATTGAGTTGAGACAATAGCGATAGGAGAGCAGGGAATTTGTGAGTTGGCGGAGTAAGCAAATATGACATTTGCAGACTTGCTGGTGTCCTCTTGTCGTCTCCAGCTGCGCTTTTGACCTTAACGGCGATCTTGACTGGATTCCTTAACCCTACTCGCACAATCTCTCCAACGGCCTCGCTAACACTGGCACTGAACAGTCCTGTTCGTCGCTGTTTTGGTAATCGCCCCAGGATCTTCCGCAAATCGTCCTTGAAACCAAGATCTAAAAGCCTGTCCGCTTCGTCGAGTACCAGCATTTCGAAGGAGGATTGTGGGCAGTGCACGTGAGGAGATGATAGGAGTTCGAGAAGTCGTCCTGGTGTAGATATGAGGATATTGGGGCTATTCTTGAGAAATCTGCTAAGATCTTGCGCTGGAGTCATTGTGCCACCGAGAAGGAGTTGGGGGAGTACCGTTTTGGTAGAGGTTGGTCTTCGTTTTCCGTCTTCCTCTGTAGAATTCAATGTCGCCGCAGACGGCGCATGAAATGCCAGTAGGGAAGTAAGGACAGAGTGTATTTGAGTCGCGAGCTCTCGAGTTGGTGATACGATGATTGCGCCTACATGATGCTTCTGAATGGGTTCCTCCAGTCGCAAGAGCTTCTCCACCACGGGTATGAGGAATGCAAGCGTCTTTCCACTTCCAGTAACAGCCTGAGAAATTGTCAGTAATCCATTAGGAAGCCGACTCTGGCATCCATACCTCGACAACCACATCTTTGGTGCACATGAGAGGAATTGTTGATGCTTGAACGGGGGTCATCCGCCCAAAGCCCATGGAGGCAATGGCATCGAGTATCCATTCTGCTAGAGGAGGAGTCAAAGCATCCCATGCTCGGGGATCTTTCTTTTGATCGTTATTAGGAGCCATGGTGCATGGGATTGGTGAGGAGAATGAGGGTTTGATGTTTCATCAGAATGTGCCTAAGCACTTTCGATATGATAACGGTGCTGGGCACCCGGGTTGTAGGTTGTGGGATTGAGAAGATCCAAAGACCTTTCAGTGTTGTCTTCATTCTTGGCACGGATTTTTGCGTCTCCAAAAATTTTGGTCGGCCGCTTCTTATCGCGCCGATATCTACCGCTGGTTAAAGAAATGATTCGGCCATAATCTTTCCCCCTATTTGAGGAATAGAAACGTCACCGATCTGCTTTTATCATCAAGATCTCTTAAACGCCGGCCGTAGACACTTTTGCCAGGTCTGTGACCTGGAAGTCGAAGGACTGACTATTCAAACGGGTTCACAAATTTAAATATGGTTTTAGAGCATATCGAAGGCCAGCTTGGTCTCCTGGGTTTGAAAGTTCCAAAGGTGATAATAGTTCAAAATGGATTTAATATCACATTAATCTGGTCCTCACGTGTAATATCTGGCTGGTCGCGTGCTTAGTCAGGGGCTCAGATCAAATCAGGGCACATGAAAAATGTCATTTTCCCTGAGACCTTCTTCACAACCCAGTTCGAACCTCGATTCCATGTGCCACGAGAACGGCGCAAAGAGGCATCATTTCTTCCCTCAATAAAAATGCAGTGCGGTTCAGCCCTACCCTCACTCTGCTGGATCCAATAACCTCCTATCTGTCATTTCCTTCCAACATACGCGCTTCACGAAAAGACAAACATCTCCACTCTACTTCTTCACACTGGCTTTTGCGCGTGCCGGATAACATAGTACGAATATTTGCTGGATCTATTCGAACGCCCTCTTTGCCACCTTTCACTATGGCCCTATCGTCGCCGAAGCAGATTCCGGCAACTCCGAGAGGTGAGTCGCGGAATTTCAGTCATGTTGTTTCTTGTGCGTTGGAATGCTTTTCGTTCAGGGGCGAATATTCAGTTCTCATCTTGCGGCAGACTTTGTGAAGCTGTTTTTCTAAATGGAAGGAGCGATGGCTGACCCCGGACTTTCCACAGTTATCTCGCCGTCACCGACACCTTCCGAAACCAAAGAAACGCAAGATGGATACTTCGGACCCATGACAAGATCTGCGAGGAAGAAAGCAAATGCACAAGAAGCGCCAATGATCGAAGAAATCGACGAGGGTTCAGACTCAAGTACTGAGTTACGGAGGGCTAGATCAAGAAGCAGAAGTCCCATGAAGACAAGGAAACTCGTGGGCCTGACTCCTGCGAAAGCCACGGTTGCAACACCCCAGCCAGCGTCGATAGAATTGACGCCAAATGGAAATGGGAATGTAGCAAATGGTCATCTTTCACCAGCGAGCGCAAGTTCGGGATGGAGTTGGAGGGATATTAGTCGAAGTCCGAGTCCTCTCGGTCTCATCCCCATTCACAGACAATGGAGATTATTTGTACATCGCCACGAGGTCCCGCGGAAGCTGCTACACGTCTCTATCGGATTCTTTACGATCTGGCTCTACGTCTCTGGTGTACAGACAGACGCTATTACCCCATATCTCATGACGGCCCTTATACCCATCGCAACGCTCGACTACCTCCGGCACAACTACCCCGCCCTCAACCGCCTTTATGTTCGCGTGGTCGGAGCGCTTATGCGCGAAACCGAGTATGATGGATGGAACGGGGTGATCTGGTATCTGCTTGGAGCGTGGATTGTTCTCGGGTTCTTTCCCAAGGACGTGGGAGTCATGGGCGTGCTCCTTCTTAGCTGGTGTGACACAGCCGCCAGCACCGTAGGACGAGCATATGGACGTTACACACCACGGATCCGACGCGGGAAGTCGCTCGCAGGTTCCCTTGCGGCCTTCGCTGTTGGAGTGATCACAGCAGCGTCATTCTGGGGTTACCTTGCACCGCGAACCGGACCTTTTGTCGATGACGTCGACTGGCCGTTTATGTTCACGGGCGTGCTGCGTCTTCCGGCCGGTCTTAGGGATGCTGTCGGCTTGACCGAGACTCAGGGATCTATTTCCGGAGGTTTGGCCCTGGCGGTCATGAGTGTATGGACGGGATTTGTGGCATCTGCCAGCGAGGTGGTCGATATCTTCGGATGGGATGACAATTTGACGATACCGGTGCTCAGCGGGATGGGAATGTGGGCATTCCTAAAATTATTTGGGTAGAAGGATATAATTTTCCGGCGGAGACTCCACGGCAGCACAATCGGCGTTAGGGTGGCTCACATAGCGTACATTAGAGTGCATATCCAAATACAATAATGTCTCCATTGGCTTCTCTGGTCACTGTTGAGGAAATGCAGGCAAAATCCGAAACTTCTTCAAGGTAAGCTGGTGTGCATTTTGCAACTCATCTCCTACAATGGCAGCACTATTTTGCCTCATAAGCCCCATTGGCTGTGATTCCTACCATACAGAGCCCACAGCCCTGCGAACTTCGGTTGCGCACCGTTGGATCGCACAAACGGGAATCTCTTTCTGCAGTAGGCAGGCAGGCAATATCCTCGGAAGGAATGGAAGGAGAAGGGATGGATCGAACGTCATGTCTGTCTGCCTTGGCTTACTGCTGGTTGCGCTGGCAGAGCTGGCTCAATGATGAACTGGTGAAGTGGGCTAGAGTAAATAAAAAGATTATTCCCTACATGACAATGCAGTTTGCAGTTAATTCTGAGTTAACGGGCCGTAATGCATGTATTGCTCGTCCTGTGATCGAACGACTAGTAGAATCTAGTATTAAAGAAGTAACTTTAGGATGTCCATTATTGTTTTCAGCCCAATGAGGGGTCGTTCGGCATGGAATTTATTTTGACCAGGGTCCATTAAAATTTTGGAGGGGCAGATTCTCTGCCTCGAACAAAAAATTGCCAACACATACTTCTCGTCAATCCAGCTCCCTACTTTTTTCCACGTCCCCATGCAATGAAGCCTGGTGAACAACAATATTCTCCCAACCATATCGAAGATGAGCCCTCCATCATGATTATCACTTGTGCTCATCATCCGGCTTGTCGCTGCTTTTGCGCAGCACTAGTCAGAGCGCGCTTGCTCGTTTGTTCTTCCGTATCAAATCGCCTGCCTTCCACCTTCCTTGAAACCAGCCTACTACGAAAATTTCCTTCCCTTCCCCTCCATCCTATGGTCCCATCCCGACCAATACAATCCCGTCCCGCCACATGTGATTGGCATGACGGCTATCTCTGAGCAATAGAAACTCTAGCCCAGACCAATCCGCGCTGGCTGCGTAAGCCAGAACCCCAAGGATCCCACAACGATAACTATACTACTGCATGTTAGAGTGGTCGGAGGCAAATGTGAGAGGGTGGATGCACGCACCGGGGAGTAGGAGGTAGGGAGCTAGTGAGAAGGAAAGCCAGTAGACTTTTGGTCGATCAGCCTATCTCCTTCCTCGAGAGCGGGGTCATAGATACGCAGACGGATAGATGGGCTCGACGGGGTCAAGAGCATTCCCCTCGATGGTTGGCAGTTCGAACAAGTGGGGGAGGACTGGCCGTCTATAAAAGGGAGGTCGAGTGTCCGTCTGGGAGAATTTCCTTTCTCTTTCCTTTCCATTATTCCGTTTGCTCCTTCCTACTCAGACTAAAGTCCAGTCTCATACAAACAGTTTGTCTTACAAACAAAGCAAGACTTCACCTCACCTCATTACTCATACATACTCTTGTCTATACTTGACGTTTGTATCAACACATCATCATAACTCTTCATCACTTCATCACTTCACACAAACTTCTTTGTCTCCCACAAACCACTTGTCGTTTGACATCATCATTCACCATGACCTACCAACAAAGTTATTACCAGACCACCTCCCTCCCCATCACCGTCCCCTCAAAGCAACCTCAATACTACGCCACTCCCCAGAACTATGGTTACGCAGTCTCTCCTCCCGAGGTCGCTGAATCCGTCACCACAGGCACAGGCACATACGGCAATTCCCACTACTCCGCAACATCCAGCAGCTACGCCGGGAGCGCGAGCGGCGAGTACGACAGCACTTCGTCTGCCAATGGCGTAGATATGCAAGAGTACATGCAAGATCGCTTTACCGGCGCTTTTGATCCGCTTCCTTTGGATCGCACTTTGGTCATGCAGGCGCAAACGTAAGTTCCTCCCCACATTGATACGGAGCTGGTTTTCTGACGGGTTGCAGATCTGGTGCATTGAATGCGAAGACCCGCGAATTGCAAGATTTGCAGGCTCTTGCTCAACAGCGTATTGCAAAATCTCGCGCCAGATTGGCAGAGGGATATCAAGATGCGAAGCAGGTGAAGGCTGATTTGGAGTGGACTCAAAAGCGTGTTTCGTAAGTTCTTTATTTTGTCATCGTTTACTCAATTTTCGAGCTGCTTGCCACGACCAGCGCAAAGTTGTGGTTGCGAAGTTTCAGATCTCCATTCGGCGGAGAGCCTGAAACCTTTCGACTTCGCAGCACAAAGTTGTGAATCCGAAAGTTTGGATCTCTCTTAGCTGAATGAGAATGAACGGCTACTTTTTGGTCGATTTCAAGCTCTCCGCCTGCAAATCCGCAATTTTCAGCCCCTTGAACCAGTAACTAACGCTCTCTCAGAGGCCTCAAGTCAAAAGCGTCCCGCAAACACCCCAAGGAGTACAAGCAAGCCCGCGCGCGGTACCCATCACCCGAATACTAGGCTGCTCCTCGCCCTTCTCTTTCCTTCACTTCTTGTACTTAATTCCTTATTATTTCCGGTTTCCCAATAAGGCACTCTGTTGTCGTCGTCGCTGGGTCCACTTTTCCTTTCTCCTTTGTTGACATCGGCGCTGGTCCTTTGTTTACTTGAGCAAGCATGGACATGGGAGCAAGCGGCAAGGGCGGCTATTCCTACATGCTGCTTTACTGCGGGGCGCGTATCTGGCCCCGTCACGGCCTTACGAATTTATGATTGGTGCGAGCTGGCGTTTCACACGGTTGGTAGCGCCAGGGCTGCATGCTGCAGTAGCTTCCGTGTCGTTCCTGGCTGCTGAGATGGTGTGCAGATGCGGGGGCACGCTTGGCGGCCGGATGGATGATCTGGGTGGGTGGTGTGAGAGTGCAAAACGGTCACACCTGGGCTTACTGCTTTGGGCGGTTTCTTTACTTGATATGGCGGTTTGTTGCCCGATTGGGAGGCTTTCAGTCTGAGAATGGCATAGCTGGGGGCAGAACTGCTGTTTTGGGTGGTTATTACTCTTTCTGGCGGTAGTCTTTGACTTTGTTTTAGTAATTTACTTGAATTTCAACGTCTGAGGCTCATCTGAGTGGACGAAGAGGGGAGATGTGCTTCCCGATCTGGCATAGAGCGGCCTGTGAGGGTATGATATTCCCAGAAGCGTGACTGCGTGAGAGTGAGACATGATGACGGCCCCCCCGTGACTCGTGATCTTCGTAGAAAGAGAGAGCATGTGCCCAGATGAGCTCCTAATGGTGTAGAGGATCCTGGGCAGTGGCTGGAGGTGGAAACCAATCAGCCAATGACATAAGCAGATTTTCGTGAAGGACCGTTGAATGGTGGTAAGCGATTGGAGGATGGTGTATATAAGAGTATGTTTGACTTATGCTTGCCTTCTTCAACTGTTGACCACACCCTGAACTCTGGGGTGATGACCACAAATGGAAGGAATTGTTACTGAATGTGCTTTAATTCTCACTACTTTAAGTTCTATTCTAAAAGCCGTACTTTGGAACACTTCCCCAGAGCATGGATTTAAGAACATATTGTGAAGTCTACATGCAGTTCGCAGTGCCAGAAAAGGGAATATGGAGATATCAATCGCTTAAGTTCGAATCGTTTTTATCTAGGCGGCCACGGCTTCTCAATCGTTCGAAGTATTTGGACTATCCAGACTCTCAAGAGCTAGTGACCGGAGATTTCTGGATCGCTCCAAGGCTTTGAATGATTCGACAATTTTCCAGAACATGATTCGCAAAATGAAAATTACAAGAACGTTAAGAGTCTGGGTAATGCAAGCCATGGACCTTTACTCTCTGCCACTCTACAGATAACCTAATATAGGTCGACACACTTACAAAACCCCATCACTCATTCACAGAAGCACAAACAGAGAGGAGGACAATATTTTTGCAGATTTTTTGCATTCATTCGATTATGCTAGACCATGAAAACGCAAAGGTGGAGCCGCGGTTAAGCAAACTCACTTCAAGGCCGACAGCACAGGGCTTTCCCCCTGAAACTCTAAAGAGAGGAGAGTAGCAGGGTATCTTTCCCTCGTAAAGCGCATGTCAAGACCAAAGACCTTCCGAGCCACACTTCCACGCAAATAACTAGCAATGGCCATGATTTTTCGTTTTTGTTCCGCAGCTGCAGTGTCTTCGCAAATACAAGCCCATGTTTTGGTCTGCATTTACACCATAGTCTTCGTCTACCACTCAGAACCCTTGGCGGTGGCATCGGCCGCACCCCACTCGGCGGTAGTTCCTTGTGCGGGAGCAGCGGACCAGTCGTCTCCAGAAGCATCCCATCCGGCCCCGGTGACAGCTGGGGTGGCGGAAGCACCAGCGAATGCAGCGGCACCAGCTCCAGAAACCTCCCAGTCACCTCCTGCACCTGCGAAACCAGTGTCAATGGCAGCGGCGCCGACCTCGTCAACGCCAGCCTTCTCCTCGATAGCCTCCTTGTTCTCTGTGAAATATTTAGTAATGCGATGTGTACATTGGGAAGGGGATGCGTACCCTCAGCCTCAGGATCACGGTAGAAGTACAAATCAACCATAACATCCCACTCAGCCTCACGGTTGGCAATGGAGCCACGCAGACGAAGAACCTCACGAGCCAACATCCACCAGATCAAACCAATAGCATGACGGCCCTTGTTGTTTGTTGGGATGGCAACGTCGACGAACTCGGTAGGGGAGTCGGTATCGCAGAGGGCAATAACAGGGATGTTGACATAGGAAGCCTCCTTGATAGCTTGGGCGTCGGTGCGGGGATCAGTGACGATGATGAGGCGGGGTTCCTTGAAGGAGCGGGTGATGTAGTTGGTGAAGTTACCGGGAGTGAAACGACCTGCGATGGCGACGGCTCCGGTGTGTGCAGCGAACTTCAGGACAGCGCGCTGGCCGTAGGGACGGGCGGAGATGACGCAGATGTCGGCTGGGTTGTCGACGGCTGCGATGATGCGGGCAGCGAGGACAATCTTCTCCCTGAAGGTGAAATATATTAGAAACGCGCTCTTCCTGTTCCTTTGAATTGGCGGATAGGAAATAGAGCTTGGGCATACCAGGTCTTGCCAATGTTAATGACATTGATTCCATCAGGGCGAGTCTTCCAGAGGTAAGGTTCCATGTGAACTTGCAAGTTCTTAGATCCAAGATGGCACTGAGCTGCGAGGAGCATCTCAATGTCTTGGGGGGTGGCATTGAAAATAGGAGGGAGGTTTGAAGGCGCCATCTTTGCGATTTGACTTGTGGTGAGAGTCAAATTCGTGGATGGTTGTTGATATGAAGTCGGAGAGTTGAGTTGATCTTGAAGTTCGAAAAGAAATATTTCGCGATGTGGGAAACCTTATTTTTTGCGGAAACCCTAATCGATTGCAGCCTCAGTCGCAAGGCTGAATTATTTCAGAATGCACTAGTCCCAATCTAGACTCGAGCGGATTCTGAAGATTCTCGAGATGCAACAGAGACTTGACAACAGGTCCAAATCAAACAATCATGCCTCCTCGAATACCTGTTCCCTCACGCTTAGGCGTATCTACCTGTGAGCAGTGGCTTAATACTACAATACAAATTCCAAACTAATCAATTCCAGTGTGTTTTCGACCAGCTCCAAAGTCAAACGGACCTCTCCCCATCTCCTCCATAGCCAATGCATCGACCCTGGCCCAACGAAAGAAGCATAAAGACCCCTACGCATTAGCCCAAGCAAAGCAAAGGAAAGCTGCAAACATGGCACGTCGAGAAGTCCTCGCAAAGGAGCGAAAAGAAGCAATGGGCGATCCAGTCCGAGGCATCTCAACACCATTCCTCGAATCCTTCGACGACGTGGGAGGCTCCGCAGTTCTCATGAGCGCCACATCCTCTGCCTCCCCAGAAGAAGGAGTCCAAATCAAATCCGCGAAGGATGCACTCCTCAATCACTTCCTTACGCCGACTGAACTCGAAGAATCGATAAAGCATTCATATTCTTTGACTGCGCCAGTGGAGCCTCAGAAGAGAGATATTGCAGACCCAATGCAAGAAGCAGCGGAGAAGAATAAACATGCTGATGGTCATGCGAGGGCTACGACAGCATTGGCACGAATCGTTAGTTTGGCGAACGCAAGTCAGAAGGACAAGACACGAGCCAACATCCGTCGCTGTATAGAGACATTCGGGCGGCACAATACTGATCAAATCTTACAACCGCGCGCACCAATAAACCCCGAATTTGCAGACAAGAAGCTCTCTGGTCCGGGTAACACTCCACGAGCTGGACCAGATACAGGGAGCTCGGAAGTGCAGATTGCGATTCTGACAGCGAAGATTAGAGTCCTTGCCGATCAGCTGGAGAAGAAGGGTGGGCATAAGGATAAGATTAATAAGAGGAATTTGAGGGTTCTGGTGCATAGGAGGCAGAAGCTTTTGAAGTATTTGAGGAAGAAGGAACGAGGGAGTGATAGATGGCGGAATCTGGTTGAGACGTTGGGATTGAGTGAGGGGACTTGGAGGGGGGAGATTAGTTTGTAGGATTATGTTTATCACTACATACTAGCAGGAATGTATATTAGAAGTATGGATAAGGTGTATCAAGCAATTTCGAATTGATATCCCGAATCTCCCAGCGCCTTCCGCCTATCATAACAAAATACAAACTACAGCAATGAGCTGGGTTGCAAAGAGACCATTGAACAAACAACAAGCCGATCTAGAATACACTGATGTAATTGTTAATCCTCTCCTTCTGGTTTTGCGCTATGCACTCAGCGATCCAAGTGATGTTCCGAATTTCCTGGATTGAGCATTAGCAGGACCCTCAAACTGAACTCAACACAAACATACCTGCTCCCGCAACTTCACCCAAGCATAGACGATGGCGTACGTGAATTGCCTTGTGAAAGCACCCTTCGAGATCTCCATCTCCTTCTGGTAGAACATATCTTCCAGACTCTTGCCCTCTCCGCCAGCTCCTCCACTCATGTTTCCCGCTCCAGCACCTCCGCCTTGTCCCATGCCCGTCGCATCGAAGAACTCTTTGTAGTCACTGACACCCTCAACAGACAATTTCACACCCTCAATATCATCAGCTCTAGACAACATGTATGTGCCTTCTGGGTAGAGACGTCCAAAGCTAGGATATAGTTTTTTGCGGTCCGCCTTCGTAAGCTCCGTACCAAATGAGTTGAGCGTAATGTTAATAGCCCGTCTATCAGCTTCGAACTCCAAGATCTCCGACATAACCTCTGCAGTAGGCGTACCAGCCATATCCGAGTCCGTATTAACGAAGTTATGGAAATCCTCAAGATAGTTCTTGTACAGCGTATTCCGAACAATTTCGATGTTCAACTCGTCCAAATCCTGATGGCTTAAGCTACCCTTGAAGTACGGCGCGAGTGGTGTTTCAATTAAGACGCTGTTGTAGAGCTCTTCAATGTTGGTAGCTACGCAGAGGACAGGCATGGTTTCGAACCAGCCTAAAGGATGGCAGCGCTCGAGCAGCTCGCGGGTGTCTCGTTCGTGGAGTGTGCCAGTGATGAGGAGAGCGACGTTGTCGATCATGTAGCCGTAGGTTAGGTAATCCATGAACTTTGCGAGAGAGCCGACGGCGTTGGCACGTACGTAGCGGAATTCCGCGATCAGTTTGTCCGTCGTCTTTGCGGCGAGTGTGGAGGTCGAGGGATTGGGCGGGAGAGATGCAAGGAAATCGCCATAGGCAGGGCCCAGTTGGAGCTTTAGATCTGATGAAGGATTAGCCAGTTGCCTTGATAGCTTCCTGCAGCAATCATACCATCGATAGTCTCGCATTGTGTTAAGTTGCTGTAGTTTTGTCCTGTTAAGAGACTGTTGCGATAACCTCTGACGATGCCCTCAATATAGCTATTAAATCATTAGCAACTCGATCGCAGAGAACTTTCGAAGCTTCATACCCATTGTTGACATTGAAGAAGAGACCCTCCATTTTGTTGGATTGCGGTGGGATCTTTGATCGTTGCTTCAACCCCTCTTGTCCTCGAGTTAAAGAGCAACCTAGAATTTGGAGGTGTTGAAGTCAGTCATGTGATTCCAACACTACCAGTAGCAAAGCTCCACTTCCATTTTCCAATTAGCGTCTTGCACTTTTGCTCCCGCGAACTTTTTTTAAAAACCTCGAGTTCACAAAAAGTTGTGAATAGCAACACCACCAATACCACCACCAAGAGTAAATTCCCGCTCTCAAAATGGGTTTATTCGTTCTCCAAGAAACCGCGGCTGGGTTTGCCCTCTTCAAAGCCAAGGATAAGAAGATTCTGAAGAAAGATGATTTCTCTGCAGAGGTCGAGACTGCTGAGGGTGTCAATGGACTGTAAGTGCGATCAATTGATGTACAATCGCCCCTTTGCAATAAAATGCTAATTGCGATTTGCGCAGATTAAAATTGAAGCATTTCGAGAAGTTCGACAGCGCTGCGACGGCTTTAGAGGAAGTTGCTGCTCTTGTCGAGGGAAAGGTTTCGCCCATGCTCGCAAAGCTTCTCGATTCCCTCAAGGATGAAAAGAAAGCTTCATTGGCCGTGGCAGACCCCAAATTGGGACAGGCTATCAATAAACTCCCTGGACTTACCCTCACACCCATCTCCGACTCTTCTGTTAACGACATTTATCGTGCGATTCGCGATCACCTCCCCTCTCTCATCCCAGGCCTCCTACCCGAAACAATTTCGACTATGTCTCTGGGTCTTTCGCACTCTTTGTCGCGCCACAAACTCAAGTTCTCGCCGGACAAGGTTGATACTATGATTGTTCAAGCTATCTCGCTACTAGACGATTTGGATAAGGAGTTGAATACATATGCAATGCGTGTCAAGGAGTGGTACGGATGGCATTTCCCTGAGATGGGCCGCATTGTGAACGACAACCTAGCCTACGCTCGAGTTATCCTGAAAGTCGGAATGCGCTCAAACACGTCGAATACCGATCTTTCAGATATCCTGCCAGAAGAGATTGAGACAGCAATTAAGGCTGCAGCCGAAGTCAGTATGGGTACTGAGATTACTGAGGAGGATTTGGATAACATTCAACTTTTGGCTGAGCAAGTGGTTGGATTTACGGAGTACCGACAACAACTCTCAAGTTACCTCACTACCCGCATGCAAGCCATTGCACCCAATTTGACCGAGCTTGTTGGAGACCTTGTCGGAGCTAGATTAATTGCCCACGCTGGATCACTCATGAACCTCGCAAAGAGTCCCGCCAGTACCGTTCAGATCCTCGGTGCCGAGAAGGCCCTGTTCAGAGCTCTGAAAACTAAGCACGATACACCCAAATACGGTCTCATCTACCATGCGTCATTAGTTGGTCAAGCTACGGGAAAGAACAAGGGCAAAATTGCGCGTATGTTGGCGGCAAAGGCAGCTATTGGTCTTCGTGTCGATGCTCTGTCATCCTGGAGTGCGGAGGGTGAAGGCAAGGGTGATGATATCGACGAGGAGGAGAGGTCTGCTTTGGGTGTTACATCACGTGCTAAGATCGAGAACCAACTTCGAAAGCTGGAGGGCAAGCCATTACTTCCAAGAGGTGTTGCTGTCGGACCAAATGGAAAGGTCGCTACCCCTGGCAAGTGGGAGATCAAGGAAGCGCGAAAGTACAATGCGGATGCTGACGGACTTGCTGGTGATGAGCCTGCTGCTATCACGCCAAAGTCTGAGAAGAAGTCGAAGAAGGACAAGAAGCCTAAGGTCGAAGAGCCACCCAAGAAGAAGTTGATCGAAGAGGTTGCCGATGATTCTGAATCAGAGAACGATTCAGACGCTGAAGATTCGGACAAGGAAATGGCAGATGTGAACGCTGGTCTTGGTCTTGCCGCGCCTAGTGAGAATGGCACCAAAGCCAAGATCATCGGCGATAAAACCACTAGAGCCGAAGATGATGATTCTGATGCCTCTGCCGATGCCGATGCCCCTGATTCTCCACCATCACCTCAATGGACATCTTCGATAGTCGGAAACACCAAAGATGCTAAGAAGGCGCGGAAGAAGGAGCGCCACGAGCGAAAGCTTGCAATGGCTAGAGAGAAGTCCAAGAAAGAAGAAGAACGCAAAGCTAAGGAGGCGAGACGAGCTGAGCGTGAGGAAGGACGACAAAAGAAGGCAGCCCAGGCGTCGACATCGACGGAGGCTGTGGACCCTGATATTGCCCTTGCTGCCGCAGCCGGTATTTCCCTGGCAAAGTACAAGCGGAAAGCGGCCAGAGGTGCCATCGAAATCGGACCCGACGGAAATCCAATCGTTCACTCAAAGAAGGAGATTAAGAAACAAAAGAAACTCGAGGCTAAGGCAGCTTCTGGAACTCCTGATACAGCCAGCAAGAAGCGGAAGTTGGACGACGAGGCAGTAGAGAAGCCGGAAAAGAAGAAAAAGAAGAAGCACAGTTCATAATCGCTGACCTGGACTCAACGATTGATTTGGATCGACAATTGTCCTGGATTCATTGATTGACTTGGGTGCTGACTTTTGTATCTTTGTCTGGTTTCTGTATCATAATGCCTCATGGTCATTGTCTGGCGTGTTGGATGGTCTGGGTTTTGCATGGCGTATAAGGAAGGAAGGACACTTCTACAGAGTGGGACTTTTACATAAAAATTCGCAGTCAAGGTGCATATTTCAATCTTCAATATTCGTTCACTAATGTTGAGAACTTGACGTGATCCGAGTCCGTGAGAACTGGCAAATATCGAAGTCCTCTGGTAGGCCCCTGAACTCTGCCACTACCACAGAACGTAGCCTCGTCGTTGAAATGGATCAAGTAGTAGAATCCAAGTGAAGTAGTTGACATCCAGGTCGAGCATAGATCACTAAGCTATATCAGGTATCTTGCAATCAGGCCTGAAACGAATACAAGTTTACTTGGGGAAGTACTTAAAGACAATCTTTC